>JAEAOA010000686.1:1150000-1157500 GCA_016746295.1 Potamilus streckersoni | reverse complement strand
ATAACTATCGTAATGTAACCATTTCTAACCCAGACAAATTAGAACAAGTGATTTTATACAACTAGTTTCTTCCATGAGCCATTTGAGAATGAATACATTATATATCGATAATCATCAAATTGTCTCCATTAACAACTTCAAAAGCACATTAAATAGTCGCAACACTCATATTTCCAGATAATGCTATTAAATTACAAGGACTTTGCAAATTTTTCATACAAAACTTAGAACAAATTATAAAACAATTAATCATCATTTTATGGACAAAGATTTTGCTGGTATCACTTCTTTGTGGATGTGAATCTGCAGGAGATACCAAACACTTCGAATTTTGCGTTTCTTGCTAAGAAAAATGAATCAAACTGTTTTAGTCCCTCACGTCAAACGATTATTTAATTTTTTAAAATAATTTCTTGTATTATGGTGATACAACACTTCCACACGAAGTAAGCATTGACATTTTTATGCCTTTCCTTAATGGAACTGAACAGTAAAAGTATTTACTTAAGCACATATTTTACTAACACGCATGAATCTCCACTGGTCATGAACAAATGTAAACAGCAGTTTCGCATATTCTTCAAATTTATTCGTTTTCGGTTCCGGAATGACTTGTCCGAGAAAGAAATATTGTTCGCTATTAAATTCTTTTGTATTCTTTTTCATCTCTTTCTTCTTTTTTCTTCTTCTCTTCTTTCCATCATTACTTAAGTATCGACTTTTGCACTATATTACACACACTTTAATTGACCATTTCTCATTTAAATTTATTTTCTCTATGGTCGTCTATCACTTACACCTCGTTGTTCCACCTAGTGCTTTAGGCGTCTGGGATATAAAAACATTGCGCACCGATACTCTTCCGTTGTTCCACATAGTGCTTTAGGAGTCTGGGATATAAAGACATTGTGCAACGACACTCTTCCGTTGTTCCACATAGTGCTTTAGGCGTCTGGGATATAAAGACATTGCGCACCGATACTCTTTCGTTGTTCAACATAGTGCTTTAGGCGTATGGGATATAAAGACATTGCGCACCGATACTCTTTACATGGACTATTCAATGATCTAATCTTATTTTTTTAAACTTTAATATCGTCAGTGATATATTTATATATTTTAGGGGCCCTGAGTGGCCTAGTGGTCTAAAGCGCTGTCCGTTACGGATCACTGCCATCTCACCTTTGTCTGCGTGTGTTCGAGTCTAGGATTCGGCGAATGTGGATATGTCAGAAAGTTTGTCAGTAGCTTCTCGTGGGTCGGTGGGTCTTTCCGGTGTTTTTCCGGTTTCTTCCTCCACCATTCATACTGGCCGCCATGAATAGACTATCGTGTGCTGAAAAATGGCGTTACGCCCAACAACAACATATATTCTTCTACATTTGCAACTTTTCTCTCGACAAATGAGATGAATGTTGTAAACCACTGACTATGGCTATAATCCGTACCCATCTAGTAATCTCCAACCTTAATTTTATGAAGTAAAGTAAGTTTAAAGTAATGATGTTGTTTATCGAGCCCACTGTGATTGAAAACATCGCTCCAGATGGCCTGACTACCTTTTGCAACGTTTGGGAAGTATTCAACATTGTATACATAACTTGAGCTTCAGGGTATAACAATGCGTGAGAAATTAATAAATCATTGACATAGTAGTAAATTCAGACCTAGCATAGACAAATTGCAAAAGTTTGTCAGAACAGAATGGGAATCAAATAAATGACGACGAGAAAATAACAAATATCCAGTCACTTTTGAACAGTCGTCTGAGAGAAATTACAAAGCTTTGTCTAAATAGTAGAAATTTAGAAATAGAATGCGGCTTTATAGCTGAACGGATTTCTCTTGTTTACGCCTGATGTTGTTCAAGCACACAATGCGGATGGAGTAAAAACTGCAAAGGTCAACGCCAATGTTATATAATAATTGCGAAAGTGGCAGCAACCCATTTTATACTCGACCAGGTGATGAATATACATTTTGAGCAAAGTCTTTAAAATACGATTGTTCTCTCACCAGTGATAAGTACTACAATGGCTTCATCGGATAACGTTTAGTCTGCATCAGTAGAAAAATAAATTAAAGAATAATAGGCAATGCTGGTTGAATGCATTGTTAGTGTTTTGAAAATAAAAAGTTTAAAAATGTCCTTTCCAATATCTAGAGGTCTAAAAAGTACCGTGTTGTTGCTATACGTTTTAATGTCAATTCGCAAACTTGAACTTAGTGTAGTGAAGACTTTATATTGTGTAATGAAGACTATCAATCGTGTAATGAAGATTATACATCGTGTAATGAAGACTATACATCGTGTAATGAAGACTATATATCGTGTAATGAAGACTATATATCGTTGAATACCACAAATCATGGATAATACTAAGAAATCTACTAGCGTGACCAAAGCCTTACTTAATATATATTCATAGCCGAAGTGACAAATTATGACGGGTTTTTGTTGATTATAAAGAAAATGAGAAATATACCGTATATCATCGCCTACAATTCGAATTCAACAGCAAACTGCCCAGAACCAGACATACCATCGCATAATATGCCGGCAGATCTGAGTCTATGTAACTTGTGATGAGCAATTAGTAGAACAAAAACATAGACCCTGATGTGCCAGGGCCTGATGCCACGACAGGAAGGGTCTGTATTGTTTGCAACTTGTACATCAGTAAAGTGTTCCTCTTCATTGTTTGCAACTTGTACATCAGTAAAGTGTTCCTCTTCATGTACTTTTATTGTCACCCATCCCCAAGTTCTAGACTTGTCAGTTGATACCCAAGAACTTATGCATTTAATTTGTCGTTGCCTGGTGATATTGATAGGGACTTTTGCAATTTATAGCTGATACATTTGTATTCGTGTCTTTTATTTCAACATATGACGATTAATAAATTTAAACTATACGAGTGAAGTTTGGTTAAATTTTGCCACATATCTTTCTTATGTGTATGATTCGCCAGAACCGGATCAAAGTGTATCATGAATGAGGAAGTGATTGATAAAGTATCATCAAATTGCAAACACTTATATAAATCGCAAATCGATCTAATATATAAGAACGTCAAAAAGTAAACCAAGGGTTTTTCCCATAATGCATAACAGGAAATGCATATCTTTTGAAAGAATGAATTATAAAATCAAAGCCGCATTATCTCTTCAATGTTGGTGCTGTTAAGCAATTTTGATGTTACAAAAACATTGGCGCAATTTCAATTCTTTTAAATTTTTAATTGCACTTTTATCACCTTATTTGGCTATATTATACAAATGAAATGGAAGCTAAGTGCCTTTCCAAAGAGCACTCTTCTCAGAAAGCCGATCCTAGCTGATTTGGCTTCTCAGTGTTTATAAAGATAGACTGGTCGATGTGTTTTGAGACCCATTGACAAATACAAATGTTATGTAAGATAGTGCGGGAGAAATTATCAAAAGTTATAATCAGCATTTTGACTCGATTCTAACTTTCATAAAGCTTTCAGTATGTGACCCGAAAGGCTAAGTCACTAATAGAAAGATAAAATAGTACATACCTTCAGAAAAATGTTATTTGTCACGTATGCAATTACGCGCGCGCATGTCTATGTATGTGTGTGTTTGTGAGTATGTCTCTGTGTGTGTGTGTGTGTGTGGTTAGTTTGTGTGGTGTGTCTTCCATCAATGATTTGACTTTAACTGAAGAAACATAACATGTATGCACCAAATTAAACTACCTTTGTCAAATTTTTGTTTTTACCCATATTCTCTTTAAAATGCTATTTATTCTTTCTCTAACATTATAAACAAATCGACTTGATAAAGATGCGGTTTCCTGGAAAGGGCAATGATTTGTAATTGCTAAGTGAACTGTAAAGGACAGATAGTACTTACATTGAAAAACAGAGAACCGTAACTTACTTAGGTTTTACACAACATTAAACTTTTTTTTAACCAATACTCAATAGCAGTTCAAGCCCTATGTTGTTTGCAGTCGGTCTTGAGTTATATACATGTACAGATGGTTCGAAAACATTATGAGTTGAAATTTAATTCGTATCAAGTTAGCTTCATCAGGGAACTAATATTTTTAAGATTCTGAATGTATCTACCATTACAGGAAATATTGTTCTCAAATAAATAAACATTTACTATTTACCTTCTTGACACAGGCAAAATGTCTTCTTCATAGAACCATTCGAGCCTAATGAAGTGTCTTTATTGGTGTAGCAACGTAGCAACACTACAGGAGGAATTTGCAAATGTTTTGTTTAGTCCTAAATACGAATCGACCTCAGACTCTATCAAAGAAAAGTTTAATGTCGGCCAAAGCACATTGCAAACTCGGGATGCTTTTTATTAAAAGCAATAATTATCATGTACATTTTAAATCCAATTAGGTTATTTCAATCTTTGGAGATTCATAAACAATTTTTAGTTTTGTGTTGAACAACTGACAAAAAGAGAAATAAGTTTTAAATTTGAATCATTTTCAGACAATAGTAATTATATTACATTTAAGGAAGCATTTATTAAATTATTTAATTATTCTAATTTTATTGAATTATTGTGGATGTTGTTGCTGTTTTTACACGGCCATATCATCCAGATACACCAAATGCAGAAATGAATGATAATTTTTCATCCTTTGTCTTAGCTTCAAACCTTATGTATTTTCTTAACACTCTATTCTGGTGACATACGTGCCTGTTATTGTGGCATGGTTGGAAATCAATATAAAAAGTTGAATTTAGCAATTAACTGACCGCCGAGTATTTATGTAGGTCAGTGATATCAAAGTTTAATTAGGAACTAATCAAATAACCTAAATACTTTTATAATCTCCTTAAGCCACTGTTAAAACTCAACACTACTGGACGGCGTCGGTGGGCCTAGTGCTTTGGGCGTCTGCCTCAGATGAGTGCGGGTTCAATCCCCGAACCAGTCATACCAAAATTATATTAAAACGGTACTAACAGCAACCTCGCTAGGCGCTCAACATTAAGAGGTGAGTTTAAGGACTGGTCGGCGTGATGTCATGATAATGTGACTTAGTGGGACATCATGTTACTTGACTGTGGCATGAAGTCCCAGTGCTAGACATCACTATACAGCGTAAAATGGCACACTGAAGACATTGTAGGAATATGACTGAAATATTGTTAACGCTACGTTCAAAATCCAAATCTCTCTCTCTCTCTCTCTCTCTCTCACACACACACACACACACACACTCACACACACACTCACACACACAAAACTCTATTCGTTGTTGATTCATGCTATTTAAAATGTGTATCCCCCAATTAATCAAAGTTCTAATGTCAGGACAAGATAAGAGCGTACGTTGACTCTTGCAGTATTACTAAGGACTGGAAATGTTAAAGGAGTAGTAAGCATAACAAGTTCTTCATACCAGGTCACATTTTTGTATTTATGTATTTGTTCATTTAAATATTCATCCCTATTATGCAAACATTGTCAGTTCAGAAACTTGTAAACATAATAAATTAAAGATAAGATTAGTTGTTGCAATCAGCAATGCAAATAAGAACAAGTTAGTGTATATATGCTATTTAAAATGGTTGAAACATAAAGGAGAAGGAAAACATATTATCCGTGTTTCAAATAGAAAATATGTGCTAAACGATGTCTTTGACAAAGGTAACTCCATTTGGTGGAATAATGAAGAGAGTTTCATTAAGTCAAAATTATAGTCAGTTCTACGATTGGAGACACCATTCACCATAACACCGAACATTCACCCATGTACGTGACAAACGGCACTTTTCTGAAGCTGTTTACAAGTGTATCTTTCTCTTGGTGACTTAATCGTTTGGGGCACATACTTAATGCGTTGAAAGTTAAGATCGAGCCAGAATGTTGATAATACGTTTTGATAAATTTCCCTCGCACTATCTTGTTGAACAGCTGAATGTGTCAAAGGGTCTCCAACACATGTACTATCTTAAAAAAGAAACATATACCGTGAGTACTCGTGTATAAATCACGTCCACATCCAACGGCAAAAAGCATACATTCTTATATGTCTTAGCATTATGAGCTGGTGGATCAGATTCTGTGTTGTTTGTTCTTCTGATTAATCTCTTTTAAAATGCATTAGTCCAGATCAGCCAGCTCATTACGTCACGGTAAATCTGGGAATAACACTTGAACTCGAATTATAAGCGAGTACATACAACACATGTCTCGTATTCTTTCTAGTTGCAAATTTGGTTATGATATACATAACGTAAGAGTTGGTCACAGCAGTTTCTTTCTTTTGTCCGTGATGTTCATTGCACTAAGTACAAGGGCTTACAAAGGATCGAGTTTTCACGATTGGTTACTTATGGAAGTAAAATTTATTGAAGGTATATTTAGTTTTCGTTGCATTAAGTAATTTCAAACAAGTTCTTATTAGCAAGTAAAACAGTGTCTTCCAAAATTGATCACATTTCTCTCCTGTAAAATTTCGGCACACCGTTGAATTATACAATAGACTTATAAGTTTCTGATACTGAATTAAAATGTATTCAAAAAAACTGCAAATGTATTCAACCTGCATTCAATAATATTCTTTACTTTATTTTATGCTATTTCTGGTCATAACTTTCCCGACAGTCATCGTGCTATCAGATATTCGAGAAAGGAAGACAGAATAAATCGAAGTTTACAAAATCAGTGGAAAATTTTATAACATATTCTGCACATGTTTGATTACAAACTGTGTGGCTGTCACAGTCGCATCAACAACATATCACTAGCACTGATCGATACCATTTCACTTCATCCTCATTGCGCGGCCCTGATTGGTCTAAGGCGCTCACAGTTACTGATCACTGCCATCTCACTTCTGTCTGCCAGTGTTTGAGGTTTGGCTCGGCGAATGTGGTTATGTGAGAAAGACTGCCGTTAGCTTCTCGTGGTTGGCAGTTTTCTCCAGGTTCTCCCAGGTCTTCCTCCACCATTAATATTGGCCTCCATGTATCTTGTGCTGAAAATTGTATTAAACCTTATAGCAACAACAACAACCATCCTCATTGCGCAATTCAGTCCACACGGGACACTAGCGATGCTATGGTACTGTATTTAGCTCGAACCAAGTAAATAGAAAAAGGAGCAATACAAAATAACATGTTCATTGTCTTCGAGCACAAAAAACAACAAGCTTAAGACCGATAACACTCAGTAAGTTGCATAGTTTGATTTGGGATGTCCAGAAAATGGAGTAAGTGGAGTTTATGTAGTCATATCTTTCGACAGATGATCAGAATCGAGACTATTGGTGAAGGTGTTCTCATTTTGCTTTCCCCAAAATAACTAAAATAAACATGGTGACACAAAACAACGCTCTTGCCGTGATGAGTTTGCAGCTCGGGAAAATAAAAAAAAAGTTTAGGCCGATAATAGAACAAGTTCAAATAAACACTTATTTAAGATGTCTACTATGGAAGGACAAAAATGAAACAGACAAAATCGACAAAACTTAAATTCGAAAGTAAAACGTCAGAA
>JAEAOA010000686.1:1097500-1145000 GCA_016746295.1 Potamilus streckersoni | reverse complement strand
AGCGATATTGCGTTTGAGAGCATGTTTGGTTACGTTGGTGCAATTGACCTATATATGTCAACGTTATGTCATTTGGAGAAAATTAATGGAAAAGTTATGGAAAACAGAAATGAAAATACTGCAACAAGGGTTAGATCCGTAAAATTATCGTTTCTACTACGCAAATAATTTGCATAATGATAGCAACTTCTAAAAATCAGTTGAGATAATCACAGTTATAAAAAAATCATTTGCGATGATCGCAAGTCTAACAATAATATTTGCATATTTGTAGATCAGAAACATCGCAGAAAAATTGGGTAAATCTGTGTTTGCTTGGTTCTCACACACACACACACACACACACACACACACACACAAACACACACACATGAGTGTGTCTTGTGTTTTATCTATAATGCTGGCACAACATTTAAATAAACCGGGTCATCAAAACATCATAATGTCTGCATTCGTAAACGTACACGCTTTTTTAATATTTTGACATACAATGCTCTGACGATTAACAGAGACTGCCGGTTAATCGGGTGCAGGATAATCAAACTTCCACTGTGTAGCATATGAACGCATGTGATAATTCAGCTGCATACAAATAAGCACTAAAGATTTAAAAGTCAAAACATATTTAACTCGGCTGGAACTAGGAGAGAAATGCCCTCCTCCTCTTCGTTCACCTACTATTGACCCTATTTAAGTTCATTATGTCTTTGAATATATTAACTTACTTCCATTTCTATACGGAAAGAGGCGACCATTAGCCACTTATACGCACATTAGATAAAGTAAATGTAAAACAATAAACAAAATGAAAGCAAAGAATTGTCAGAATCACTGGAACTGTATTTGAATTAGATTTGTAAGTACCATCTTAGAAGTGCGAATGCAGTGTATATTGACAAGAAGTAATACACAAACCCTATGCTTTCCATGTATCAGACAGAATAACAGTACTACACATATGCATGCCTTTTTGCCTGAGTCTTTAATTCTAACAATAAAAACGCAGTACCTTTCGATCCAGAATACATTTGGTATTGGTCATAAAACAAAAATTGCACTTTTGAGTGATAAACCCCTTCTGAGAGTGTTATCAAACGAATAAATTAAAAGGTATACTCCATAAGTCAGTGGGCTGGCAGAAGTGGGTCGATGTATATTGTTAGGAGTAATTAGTAGAAGAAACAGCAAAAATCTGTCCGCAGATCAGCGTCTATGTTGGCTGCAGTTGGTTTCGTATTATAATCCAGTATATGCGGTATTTTATGTCTATTGACACCCCATTTTAACAAATCTTAAGTATATATATATATATATATATATATATATATATATATATATATATATATATATATATATATATATATGTATGCAATAAACTGACGACGAACAGTACGAAACTAGTAACTAACTAGCTAGTTAGTTACTAGTTTCGTACTGTTCATCGTCAGTTTATTGCATCTATTTTAATCAATCCCTGACACACGTGATCCCTTGGTGGATCCAGTACGCTTGAAAGGGTTGTTGTTCGCCATATGATTTGCATTCTTTATACATATATATATATATATATATATATATATATATATATATATATATATATATATATATATGTGTGTGTGTGTGTGTGTGTGTGTGTGTGTGTGTGTGTAAATATATATATCTCCTGTAAAAGGAAAAAAGAAATGTGTCAGCCAAGCAAAAGCTAAAGCTATAATAATGTTTCTATCCAATTAATTACTGAGAATTTATTAAATAAAAATTTAAGAGGAATTGACAATATTATGAAATAAATCCAAAATAATCCTAAAGAATTATAACAAGTCCAAGAGATTCTTGTTCCGAATTAATTCCAGGTCCTCGAATATGCTGATATGTCAACAGTCTTAAAGTCTCTCATATGCCCAGAATTATTTTCAATAAATTAACAATGGTTCCTGAATAATATTACTTTCCAAACAATAATATGAGCACTTTGTAAATCTAATGAAAAACTCAAACAAATGTTTCTTATTAATTTGTATCAAAACTCAACATTAAACAAATCTACAGACAGATTGAATCAAGATGGTAGGAAACACAACTTTTGCATATTAATTGCTTGTTATTTATTTATAAACATTAAATTTAATTTAAAATTTCAAATTTATCTTTGGTAGGAAAAGAGGTATGGAAAAAGTATTTTTTTTTTCAAGGCAATCCAAAACTATTCCTATATGTGGTTTCTTCTTTCAAAATGCATTCAGCAGAGTGTTCTACATAAAGTTAGCAAATATAGTTATAGTTGTATAGAGATCAGCGTAGAAGCTGCAGGGTATCCCGTTCTTTCCATCTGATCAATGACAACCGCTCCGTTGGCCTAGGGTTTAGCGCATCCGTCTCGGATGCGGGAGGTCGAAGGTTCAATCCCTGGGCGAGTCATAACAAAGACTTATAAAAATGGTACTAACAGCTGCCTTGCTTGGCACTCAGTATTAAGAGGTTCGTGTTAGAAATGGTCGACCTGGTGTCAGAATAATATGACTACGACATGATGCCCCAGTGCTAGACATCACTATAAACTGCCACACTGCAGATATGTTAGAGATTGGACTGAAAAATTTATAAAGCTACGTTAACAAGCCAAATCACACACACACACACACACAAACACAAACACACACATATATACACACACATCCACAAACATACATCCTTACACACACCTCGACACACACATCCATACACACTCTCACCCATCCACACACACATCTACATACATACATACATACATACATACATACATACATACATACATACATACATACATACATACATACATACATACATACATACATACATACATACATACATACATACATACATACATACATACATACATACATACATACCTCATGACACCAATTCTTTAAGAGCGTAAGCGTTGCTAATACTTGTACACTTAAATATACAAATGATGTTCTAGGTAGGTCATTATTTACTCTTGGTTTTACCATAATCTCATCAATACATAAGGAGTATGCATTTACGTTGTTATTAGTGTTTCACCACTGTTAATATACTGGCAGAGTTAAAGTGCGATACATATTTGTAAGATAAATGCTTTAAAGAGAAAATTAAAACTTAATTTCATACTCGCTTCTGGCTTTGTCACTTATTAATAATGGTTGCTCATTTATTCATCAAAAGACGTACATATATTTTGTCTTTGGTTAGAATGATAATGATTAATTATACTGGTAAATATTATTGATTTTTCTACAACTACTCTCTTGGTTTTTTTTTGGCTGCATTTATTTTCTCTGTTTATTATTCTCTTTCCATCTTTCTCCTCTTTTGAAGCCTTTTCTTTTCGTACTGTAAATAAATTTATATTTAATGGATTTTGTCAATGTTGTGATAGCTATCATATACTGATGAATATTGACTAGTATTTAATAAAGTAAAATTGGATCTATTGCATTTGGTGGGTTTAGCCCCATTTTTTGCACACAATACATAGTGGCCAGTATATTTCGTGGAGGAGGAATATGGGAAGCTACTGACAAGCTTTCTGGCATACTGACTTTGTCCGAGCCGAGACTCGCACTCAACGCGAACAGAGGTGAGAGGTATGAGTGAACTGTAAAGGCGTACTCCTTAGACCAATCGGTCCACCGGGTCCCAATCAAAGTAACATTTACAGTCAATACATTGTTGAATGATTCCAACCACCGACATCGGTAATTATGAAGATCAGTTCAGGAGTAGAAGCAGGATTGTCTGGGTTGGGCCGAGACTACGGCCCCACCCCACATCCATCCCCCAAAAGAAGAAAACGTGAGCGAAACAGCCGAAACACTTCCTAAAGTAATTTTCCACAAAAGTTTCATGATCAGCATTATGCTATGATAACGCTTAAAATGTATGAATTTCATCGTGATATACGACCGTGCCCCCCCCCAGCAAAAGTTCCATCCCACAGACCCCTTGTCCAATTGTTTACGCACCATTTAAACGTTATTTCTGCTACCGCCTCTGTATTTGCACTTATTACTTTTTTGTTTGTTTTTGTTTGTTTGTTTGTTTGTTTCTATAACAGAATACTATGGCAGCATATAGATCACAAGTGTTGTTAGAAACAAGGCATTGAAACCTTTCCTTTACCATTTCTACCCATATAAGGAAAAATTAATCAGGTGTAGAAGACTCGCAACTTGGTGCATCTTTTACTCCTCACAATTCACTATTGATTTGGTCTTCTAAGGCTAATGCGCAGTAGCTCTTTTAAAGAGCAATTTATTATCAACAGAGTACACATATGAAAAACACGAGCTTTTGTTAATTAAAACCCATAATGTATAAGTTATATACCTAAATGTATTCACTAGTGATAAATGAGTTTCCAGAAATAAAATAATTCTAATTAAAGAAATGGTATTTTAGTACTCAAACTTAGAACTTAAACATAATATATTGACGCAAATAGCGAAAGTGTTTTTGTTCCCAAGATTGCAAAGATACATAAATCAAAACTGTATGCATTAATTTCAGTTTAAATGCACTTTTTTGAATTATGAATGTAAGTGCATGATTGGTAATATTAAACGTTTGAAAAAGATATTACAAGACTTTGGAACATTTGGGCATGAGAACGATTGTTATGACAACATCTAGCGACGTCGTGTAAATACGGACAATGCTGAAGTTTGTAACTATTTTCATCCTTTCCTGAAGTATGTACTTATAAATGAGAACATCTATCATTACTTATTATGTATTTCATAACTAGATATTCAATGTGTCACTTTAGAAAAATGATAGTAGATGTGTCATTTTTGGAACTAGTTTACTTCTCACGTGTGTTCTATCCCCTGTCGAGTCATACCAAAGACTTACAAAAATGGTACTAATTCCAAAAATGTCACATCTACTATCGCTAGGATGTCTGCAGTGTGGCATTTTATAGTGATGTCTAGCACCGGGGCATCATGACACTGCAGACATCCTAGCGATATGACTGAAAAATTGTTAAAGCTATGTTAAAAATCATAAACACCACACCACACTATTTCTAACGTCTGCCCTTAACTATGTTATTTAAACTTGTATTGCTGTATTAAGCCACTGTCGTTTTTATTTTTTATATTTCTGCTCCTTCTCTCTCCCTTTCTTCCCCTCTCCTATATAGATCTTAAAATCAAGATGGTAGACTCTGATATATTAAATGATGTAATTAGTTCGAACTTGCCGTAGAAATGCTAAAAGGAGTAAATCCAAACAACAAAAAAATATTCCTCACATGTACACCTTTCTTATTTTTCTGCTGGATATATGATCGTTTTATTGAAAACCAAAAACAAAAAAGGAGAGATATAAAATATATCTGACATAAGGGTGCAAATATTTTCAAAATTTTTACGTTAGGTATGTCGTGTCGATTGCTGAGACAGAAAACAAATGTGTAATATCTTTTGAGATATGTAAAGAGTGCAATATTCTTGGTTATATGTAAAGCGTGTGATAATAGACACAACATTATATTTCGCAATATTAACGCTTATGCAGGTATAGCCGAATAAAAAAAGATATAAACTAAAATAGTATTATGACATTTTGCTTTAAATGTATGGTTTGATTTATCTAGGTGTCATTCAGCTTGAAATTTTATAACACCTTTTATATTACATATTATCATAAATCAAAAGGATAGAATGTCGTATAAAACCACTTTCCCATATAACTTAAGGTACTCGTGGTTTAATTTATATGTTCACATGTCTCACCTGTGACTCGTGTCAACATCGTGACAACGGTTATGAAAGCAAGTTTCTATTGTGTTGGTATCGTCGTAAAACGCTTACGGTAAAGTCTTTACGGTGTCACTCCGAAGACATTACGTCCTTCTAAGAAGGTGCCTGATGTAAGGTGAAGAAGTTTGCATTTTCAACATGCAAAATGGAGATAATTTTGGCATACCTCTACGTAGCGTTCGTGTACCGTGGATGAAATTTATTTACATACCGTAGTTGTAGAAATAGTGCATCATCAAAGCACACGGCTGATCATAATGGCTGCTCACATGTGCACAAAACATCAGACTAAACCAATTCAACTACTCCAACTTTTGGAGTTATTTGAATGGGAAATCGGAATTTGCCAGAGTATGCAATAACAGTTTCTAAACTTGCAATGATTAAATCACAAAATAAATCAAAAGTAAATAAGTTATATGATTGTATTTTACAAATAAACCTTTGAAGTTTAGGATGTGAAAATGATCAAGCAGAGCTAGCACTTTTTTAATGTGCACGTATAAAGCAAGGCCAAGTTGAATACTCTGTAACCTAAATTACATTCATTAGTCTTTTGCCTAAATAAAGGGAATTAAAAGCTCTTTTTACAATGCCTAGGATATAACAGTCTTTAAATAAATTAGACAGCCAGTGAGGAAAACTTGGAAATTTCTTTTTCATTAGAAATTAGACCCTGTGCAAAAGTACGAAACTTTAGAAAGGAACCTACGCATTTGCAAATGTAGGAATACAAACTGACGTGTATATAACGTCATAAATTCCAGCGCTGTTGTGACTGTTTTTAAAAGAAGAAGCATGTGGTCATTGTCGAGCTTATCTCTGAGCATAAAAATGGGGTAGGTCGTGACTGCCGGCTTTTGCAAGGAAATTCTAGCTTCGCTTAATCAAACTTTTAGTACACTTACAAGCAGTAATATTCATATATGCGACTGATATTGGTAACATTGGGCTCGGAACATTGTATATCTGTGCTGGATTATTTTTACATTTATCATATCAAATACATGTACTTCACTCATACAAAAATATCAACTGTACCGTTTTAACACGTCCTAAATGTGAAAACTAATTAATGAATGAACCCCGAAATCACGCGGTGTGCTACACATTGGGGAAGGCGTCAATCTAGCTCACTGATCTGATCGAGGGGAATACCACTGTTATGAATTATTGTCTACCCTTTATTTAATACTTATTGATGTCAAAGGGCTGGACATGAATCGATGCTGTGGTACAAACGTACTCCAAAAGTGCGCACTAGTATGCATATTAGACTCAGATAATATATGCAAGGACTACGCGTGGCTGTCTTGTTATTATCGCAGACGACATGTTTCAGGAGCTCAGATCGCCATCGTGTTAAGTCATGTTATAGTCAAAAAATGGTATGCTTGAGAACTATGCCAGGGTATCATGCTAAGTCGTGCACTGTTACCGGTGACTTCACCCTTGCAAGGTCTTCTAATCTAGTTTTGGTAAGTTTGAGTTAACATATGCAGGAAATAAAGTCCCAACAAACTAAAAATGCAATCCTAATGACAATTTTTTGACATATATATTTAATGAATATAATTTGATATTTTATCAAAAACATATATTTTTGACGAGATATTCAACATTAATTGTATTGTAACAAGAGTAAATTGATACTATGTTCTTAAAAAAAGCCACTAAACATCAGGCGATGACTAAAATTATCATACAATAAGCACAGGACAAGTTTGTAATATATTCACAATATTTTCCCTGCCTCATCCCAACCCAATCCGGATTTGATAAACCTAGCATAACGATTATATAATAGTTTGTGTGGTTTGTTGGCTTTTTCGTTTGTTTGTTTTGTTTTGTTTTGTTTGTTGGGGGAGTGTGTTGTTGGAATGGTAGCCAGGGTGTTGTTGCCTTTTAAAGTTATAAAGCAAACCTAATGCTTGCTAAGATATAAAAATAGACAATATTTAAATGAAACTATTTGCAATTAAATACTTTAGAAGTGCATATTGAGCGACCAAATGTATCCGTCAAGACGTTTATATCCTTCCTACTGCTAATTTAAAAGAGAGACAAGATAAATGAATACCATAACCCTTGAAAAGTGTCAAGTGGAACAGAGCGGATGGAGTAAAGAAAAATTAAAGGTCAATGGCTCATTGACTCCTGCTTTCAATGAACTATTAATAAAAACTGACATTTGTATAATGTGGATAATTATTATTCAGCAATATTTTAAAGTCAGTATTAGTATTTCTATCAACATATTGTCCAATTTCAATTGGTTAATTATTTAACAATGAATGTAAAACAATGAAAGGATTTATATTTCTAGTAAAACCTTATACTTAGTAAAATTATTAATTGTTATGATTGATTGCAATAATAATTTATAAAATATAGCTTTCCTTTACCTAAAATGCACAAAAATATCAGAATTAAAAACTGATATTAACAATATATAAGAAAAGCAACTTTTTTCTTCATTGTTTCTGTTTGTAAAACAACACCAGTTTAAAAAGTAGAAGGCTGACTTCTTTCTTAAATGGATGATCATAATAAGAGTGCAGGTTTAAGTTTGAACTCTATCACGACCTCTTTCCCCCCTCTATATGTTTAATATAATATTCCAGATTGCTTAAGTCTCCTCTAAAATCCGTTCGGCTGTTCCATTTTATTTTCTTTCAAGATGTTTAATAATTAATGAGTATATTTTTTTCGACATAAGGTCAGCTAAATTGTGCCACAAAAGCCGTCTAGTATGTTAGTGGGCCAAGAAAGGTCAATAAAGAATTTTTCCGAAAGATAAAGTGAGTCATAAAGTAAACACGAAATTTTATATATCGCATCTACATTCGAAGAAAACTAAATAAACCACAAAAACAATTTCAACTTTTTTCTCTTTTATTAATGTTTGCTTATAGAGAAACACATTGGGTCCCGAGTGCTCTGGATCACTCACCTTACGGATCATTGCCATCTTACCTCTGTCTCAGTGGGTTCGCGTCTCGGATTCGGCCAGTGTGGGTATATAAGAATGATTGCCAGTAGCTTCTCGGGGGTTGTCGGTTCTTTCCGGGGTTTTTCCGCATTCTTCCTCCACCATTTGCACTGGCAGCCATGTATAGCCTATTTTGTCCCGAAAAATGACGCAAAGCCTACAATAGCAGCAACAAAAGCAACATCAAAAACATATAAATCTGTTTTCATTTTTCACATAGATTTCGTTATAGAAAGACGTCGCCATGCTGCAATTTCATCATGAGAGGGGAGAGAAAGAAGATAAAAAATCAGAATAAAAAATCAGAACGAAAGAACATGGAGTATCTAAACATTTTACTTTCAAGGAGTATATAAAGGAGGCTTCACTGTTCAAATGGTCATTATAATTGCAAATGTACCTTCGGTTTATCAGAATGAAACTTGGACTAGTAACACATGCATACATACATACATACATACATACATACATACATACATACATACATACATACATACATACATACATACATACATACATACATACATACATACATACATACATACATACATACATACATACATACATACATACATACATACATACATAGGTATGAAGACAACGTTGATTATTTGCCAAGCCCCTCATGTCTGATAAATAAACTGCTGAAGCTGTAACAATAGAAGAAAATCTTAAACCATTTTAAAATTTTATTTTGAATAAATTTACACATATTTTTCCATTTGCCTAATAAACATCTAGGGCAAAAGAAAATATGAGGTCTAATACCATTCTATTTGAATTTATTGCTTCTGTCGATGATTCAGAAAGATGAATAAGTATTATTAATGAATTATTATTATTACTTTCTTAATGCATGTCTGTTGATATATTCCCTTGCTGTTAATTTTATTGCTTATTATATTTTGTGGATGAATAATGCATACATTTCCATAAATTGCAATTTTTCATCTAGTGCATCTAGTTTAAAAACATTCAAACTTCAGATAATAACTTTTGGTTGATTGTCTGTGATGCATACTGACAGGTAAGCACATTGAAATGATTGAGGAAAGGTGATAATTAGTTTTTAGCTAGGCAGCTTTCAAAATATCTGGAAATATCTGAGGACCGTAACTGGTTCTGATATTCGAGCATTTTATAAAGGGTTGAATACAATAAATCAGTCAATAGTGAAATATGCTCCACATTCAAATGGATAAGAATTTGTCCTTCGTAATGACATAAAAACACATAAAACAAATTTCATTCTTAACGATGAAAAACCTCATTGTAATTTTAATCTACAAATGTTCTCTATTTAATCAAATTTAATTCTGCCATGAAGCAAAAACAATATGGCGCGACATTTCTGAGCAGGTGATTTCAATATAAACTTATAATAATTTTAATCTAAATAGGACGTTATGTTATTGAAAATATTAATGGTCATAACATGTCTAATAAAGACTCTGAAGAATGTTAACATTCAGTGCAAACTATGAATGAACTAGCAGTGATTTGACATCTGTTACGTGACTGAGATTTTAAAATTGTACAGGGAATTAATTGATTGATTAAATATTTATATAACTGCTATGTATTTAACATCAAATAAATTAATTACTCAAGCTTTCAATTGAAATTTGTCACTTTCTATCCTTAACACTGACTTATAACTAAGTGGCTTAGTTATAAATTGGTCCGACTACAGATCGCACCTACTCCCAAAATATAGGTTCGACTCCCGTCATGGATATGCAAAACATCATTCAAGAAATAGCCACACCTGCTCGCTTTTGTCGATGCTCGTTAGCAGGAAAATATAATGGGACTGAATTTTTGATATTTAAAATGGTAGTCTGAGATCTGAATAGGTGGCAAGAGACTTAAATTGATATTGTTTCTGATTGCATATGATGTCAAACTAACGAGGGACATAATTATCTGAGGTCTTGATTTGCTAAGACTAAATATTGAATTACGTCCAAAGCCTCTAGCCTTTTGAATCCCCTATAGGCTCCTCAGTTACAGTTATATGTGGATTGGCATACTAAAGTGAGCAAATGGACTTTTGATACAATTTTCAAGGTCAAAATGTCGATAGTCACAAAAATGGCTGGAAATGAACACTTGCATAGTTTAAAATCCAAATTATTATTTAACGTCTTGAATGTTGTAGTGAGGTGCTGATATGAAAAACAAGATTCCATAGTTTGTCTTGTTGTCTAAAAGACATTATTTGTTGTAATTTTTTTTGCGTGCATAGACGAAGGAAAGACGATGACACCATATTCAAAGAAAAATGCGTTTTCTCCTTCAATCAAAATTAGTACAAACTGTCTTTTCACATTTTTGTAACAACACATATAATCATGTGATGAGATTCTTTCCACTAGATCGTTAAATCTCTCTCTCTCTCTCTCTCTCTCTCTCTCTCTCTCTCTCTCTCTCAGTCGTTCCAGATTAATATGAAAGAAATCAAGATATATAGCATTTTTGTATTACAAAGAATTATAAATATATACCAGACAGAACAGACTGTCTGTTCCCTGGATTCTGTAGTAGAATCTTGATAATAGTGGGCAGAAATAATAGTTTAATACAAACAATACTATCATACAAGTTAGAGAAATTAAATTCGTACTCTAAGGAGTTTCGAACCCAGGTCCGCGAGTAAATGGCAACCATCGCCTTGAACTTTTTGGTGGGGTTCAATTCCGAATCTGGAAGCCTTTATCAACTCGGTTGAAAACGATACTTCCAGACATATCAACCATACTAACAAATATTCTAATTTGACAAAAGAAGAAACAGATGCCCTGCACTCACTGAAAAGCAGAACAGACATTATAATTAAGCCTGCAGATAAGGGTTACGCTGTTGTCCTTATGAATAGGGAAGACTACATTAGTGAAGCAAGTAGACAACTAAGTGACGCTAGGTTCTACCAAAAACTGGACCATGATCCAACGCTGGAATATGCAAAAATCATCACTAATGTTATTGACGAGGCGTACCAAAGCGGACACATAGACCAGCAAACGAAAAACTACTTAAGCCCAGAAAACCCAAGAGCAGATAGATTTTATCTTCTACCCAAAATCCACAAACAAGGAAACCCTGGCAGACCTATAATCTCAGGTAACGGGCACCACACAGAAAGGATATCAGAATATTTAGATCATTTTATGAGACCACATGTCCACAAAGTACCATCATATCTTCAAGACACGACAGATTATCTCATAAAAAGCAAAGCTAGAGAACCATTACTGCCAGATACATTACTTGCTTCCTTAGACGTCACATCTTTGTACACCAACATACCGCACAACGAAGGGTTACAGGCATGTAGCGAAGCATGGGAAACAAGAACTGTAAACAATCCACCCACACACTTCTTAGTCCAACTCCTGGAGCTTGTCCTAAAACTCAACAACTTTGAATTTAATTAAGAAAACTACCTACAAATCAATGGAACTGCAATGGGTACAAAAATGGCCCCTTCGTATGCTAACATTTTCATGGGAAAACTTGAGGGTCAGCTCTTAGCATCGGTTGAGCATATACCATACCAGTGGGTATGCTTTTTCGATGATATAGAAATGAAGTGGCAGTATGGAAGAGAAAGTCTGGATGACTTCGTATCAAAGGCAAACAACTTCCATCCTTCAATAAAATTCACGCCAGAAATTTCCAACTCGAACCATGTTTTCCTGGACACAACAACCAGACTGGTGGAAAACAAATTACACACAGACATCTACTCGGAACCAACCGACAAACACTAGTATCTCCTCCCAACCAGCTGTCATCCAAAACACTGCATTAAGAACATTTCATATAGCCAGGCACTGAGGATACGCAGAATTTGCTCCGACGATGAAAGATTCCTAGAAAGGTCTGAAGAGCTGGCTAAACATTTAATTTACCGAGGCTACGACAAAGACCTGATTGCGGAGGCAATCCAAAGGGCCAAACAAACAAACCGTGATGATCTACTCAGATATGGACAGAAAGAAAAGGTTGATAGGATACCATTTATTCTGACCTATCACACAGACAATCCTAAAGTAGGTAAAATCAGCGCAAACCACTGGCCAACCGTGCAATCGTCAGACATACTAAACCTAATATTTCCGAACAAACCTGTAGTAGCTTACCGGAGACCAAAAAAACCTAAAGGACATCCTAGTCAGGGCAAAGCTAACGCCAATCGCTAGTCAAAACCAACCTAGTCAATCTGGACCCTGTGGCGATAAAAGATGCAAAACCTGTCAACATATGATAGAGACCAAGACATTCACTAGCACAGTGACTAAAGAAAAACTAAACACACATGGTCCAAACAAAACGTGCAAAACAGAGAATGTGATTTATCTCATTACATGTAAGATCTGTGGCCTTCAGTACGTCTGAGAAACTGAAAAGCTACACAAAAGGATAAACCTTCATAGATCTGATTGGATGACAAAAAAGCTGTACAGAAGCCCGGTCGCAGAACACTTCTCCTCCCCTGGCCACACTTTTAGTGATATAATACTTATCGCTATTGCTAACAACCACAGCTGGAGTTCCAAAACCAGGAAGGAAAAGGAATCATACTGGATACGCCGCCTTAGAACATTGAAACCAAGCGGTCTAAACCAGGAAGACTAGAAAATGAAAACTATGCAATAGTAGAATTTAACATTTTATAAATCTTCTTATTATCCTTCAATTTTTACTATAAGTATAACCGGTATAGAATCAAATATCCGGGATAAAATCTGCGCTACATATGTACAAAAAGCAAAAATAGATGTCGCTTTGGTTTTAGAATTTTAGGGAATTATACAAGGTTTTCAGTTTCCGCAACTAGTCTATACAAGCTGGTTGTATTTATAGTTTTAGAACATGTGAAGACAGCCATGTAGAGGTTTACAAACACAACGTTTTTGTGTTTATTTGTTTGTCGTATATATGTTTTGTATTTGCCTTTGAAAAAGACTCATTAAGAATCGAAAGCGCTTAGGCTAGTTAGTTGTTAGTTTCGTACTGTTCGTCGTCAGTTTATTGCATCTATTTTAATTAATCCCTGACACACGTGATCCCTTGGTGGATCCAGTACGCTTGAAGGGGTTGTTATTCGCCATATGATTTGTATTCTTTATATATATATATATATATATATATATATATATATATATATATATATATATATATATATATATATATATATATATATATGTATATATATATATATATATATGTATATATATATATATATATATATATATATATATATATATATATATATATATATATATATATATATATATATATATATATATATTGAGAATTGGCGGCGTTCAAAACACACCCTCTTTCACTACGGTTCGTTGCTAGGGAATGACCTCCGCGGTGTAATTTACCCAGTGTGGATAGATAGAAAGAAGAATGCAGATCACTGAACAAGTATATTGAAGAAATAACAAAACGAACCCCCTTTCAATGAACAAATAGAAAATTTAATCAGTTTATCAACAGAATTTTAAATGAAAAGAAATCAATGACTTGGTTACAAAAGAAGGAAAATGGTACTAACATGTACTCAAACAAAAAGACAATACAAATTTCTTTAAATGTAAAATTACTTTCAACGTTAAATTACTATCTTCATTGCCAATGAGATGTGACCTTTGAGTGCAACGATGAGAGACTTCATCACCTATTTTATGCGGACATCAAGACTTCCGTTCGTCACTGCTCCGTTGATCTTTGTCTAGCTTTTTCGTCTTGGACTCTTGTCCGTCGAACTCTGACTTAACAATCGTCTCTGGACTTAGATTTCTGCGTAGAATTTGTTCTGGTCCTGTGATTGTTCAGGGATTTCTCGTGTGAATCCAGGGAAGCTGTTTCCTTTAATAAAACAAAATGTCTCGCAATAGACAATAGGTCACATTCTCAGGTATATTTATATTTTTACATTAATTCGGCTCAGAAAACCAAAGGCATTAATTCTGCCGCATGAACGTTACCTAAGTCTGGACCATGGAAGGTCCGAAACCAGGAAGGAAAAGGAATCATACTGGATACGCCGCCTTAGAACATTGAAACCAAGCGGTCTAAACCAAGAAGACTAGAAAATGAAAACTATGCACTAGTAGAATTTAACATTTTCTAAATCTTCTTATTATCCTTCAATTTTTACTATAAGAATAACCGGTATAGAATCAAATATCCGGGACATAATCTGCGTTACCTATGTACACAAAGTAAAAATAGATGTCGCTTTGGCTTGCAGAATTTTTAGGGAATTATACAAGGTTTTCAGTTTCCGCAACTAGTCTATACAAGCTGGTTGTATTTATAGTTTTAGCACATGTGAAGACAGAAATGTAGAGATTTACAAACACAACGTTTTTGTGTTTATTTGTTTGTCGTAACTATGTTTTGTATTTGCCTTTGAAAAAAACCTCATTAAGAGTCGAAAGCGCTTAGGCTAGTTAGTTACTAGTTTCGTACTGTTCGTCGTCAGTTTATTGCATCTATTTTAATTAATCCCTTACACACGTGATCCCTTGATGGATCCAGTACGCTTGAAAGGGTTGTTATTCGCCATATGATTTGTATTCTATATATATATATATATATATATATATATATATATATATATATATATATATATATATATATATATATATATATATATATATATATAATATTGTTACCGTTTAGATAATATATACTTTATTAATTTAAGATATATATATATCAGATCGTTCTTTAAACCACATTTTTTAAACAACCAATTGGTGATTATAGAATTTAATTCTTTTTTATTTGTCAATGTACCAGTGAACAAAACTGAATATAAACCCGGCTTCTCTATCTTAATAGCATACCATAGCTGCGCATGAGCTATCAAGTATAATATGTGTTAAGTAAATGTTGATTGAATTTGATAAATTTCACCTAAGTTCACATGTGTAATGTGAGACTTAAAAATACAATGTTTAGGTAAACTATCGATCCTGTGACAAACAAAGTGCATCTACTTGCTGGCGTAATGATATTTTACCAATGCTACTGCCATGGCCCTTTGTATAAAAAGCATTATACATCCAGGTCTAAGTCTGATTTGTCAGCAATCCACTTTTTGTACTTATCGATATCCGCTTGTAATGTATAGATTTTAAGGATAAATTCAAAAATATTTATGTTCATTGCTGTGTCTACTTCTCTGTTAGCTACCCCTCTATTGTTTAAATTTGTAATTAGCGTTTAAATTTATCAATATTGCCACGTAATTGCAGTCGTTTTAAATTCTCTCTCTCAGACAGACACGCACACAGACACACTCACAGACACAAATGTAGAATATACACAAGTCTTCACAGCCATCGAGAAACTTGCTATTACTCAGATTTGGAAGTGAAACATACCATTACGGACCATTTTTAGTAGACACATTTTTTAGTAGACACATTTTTAGCTGTAGTATTCTAAAACTTACAAAAGCTTGCGTGCTATACAAGGTAATTATAAAATTAAATTCCTCATGATTGAATTAGTTATTGTTTATAATTATACGCACCATATTATCGATGCTGTTTAACTAGCTGATGATAGATGATACTATCTCATTAGGTATTAAAACTTTGCTGTACGTAAGTTAATTGTTCAAAACACCTTGGCCAAAACTCCTGTCACAGTTAAAGTGCACGGACCCAGAGTGATGTACTCAATAGAACAAACAACAGAGACCCTGATCTGCATGTACAATATGCTACGGCAGACTATGAACTTTGTTTTTTTGCAGTTTGACTCGATTTATAAAAGAGTACATACGGTATTAATAATGTTCTTTACGTTTTCCAACGTGAAACGATTACTGGTGTGTGTGTGTGTGTGTGTGTGTTTGTGTGTGTGTGTGATTTGGATTTTTAACGTAGCTTTAACAATGTTTCAGTCATAATGCTATGATGTCTGCAGTGTCGTAGTTTATAGTGTTGTCTTTCACTGGGACATCATGTCGCAGACATGTAGCATGATGTCCCACACATCGACAGTATCCTTATAATAATAAATACATATTAGAAAGTTCTATCCATGGATTCTACAGAAGAGATCGTGATAATAGTAAGCAAAATTAATATTTAATACAAATATTACTATCATAAACGTTTGAGAATTTTTAAGTCGTACTTTCCAGACATTCGGACGCACGTTTGAGGGTATAACACCGATTCATTCAGATCATGTTTTTGTTGATGCGTGCTTAGTCGTGATGGAATATGGGCTGTTATGTGGAGCCAAGGCGATGGGTTCAAATCTCCGTTTTGAATACGAATTAAAAATTATATATTGTGTAAGATAGCATTATATATATATATATATATATATATATATATATATATATATATATATATATATATATATATATATATATATATATGAGACTTTTTAAACAAATTGTATATAAAAGATACTGGCATACGAAAGGAAACATTTGCATTTATCCTTGGAATATCTTTTACTGAGAGGATTCTCTGAACCTTGACATTGTCTAGATAAATTTATAAGCTTAACCTAATTGCTTGGTCTGAACGAAGCGATATTTCTGTTTGCCGACGATCTTTATTGTCTTTTGATCGTTTCGTAGTATGCTTGTCAGACTTCTAACAAACACATTTATTTACAGCTGTTTTGATTGACGTCGCGAATTATTTATGGAACTGTAACTGGCAAACAGCCTTTATATAGTAGCTTTTAAGCTATTTATGGCGAATTGTTGATTATTGGCAAAATAAATTTATAGATACGTTGAAATTCGATCTGTACTTTTGAACAAAAGATGCCTCTGGTCTGGTAAACACGTTTTTTAACAGTGTCTCGTGCTGAAATATACCATAGGTCATGAGAACATGAAAAACAACGATTTATAATGTTGGTTTTCCATTGTTCCCCAATGCGGTTAACACTGTTGAGGTGCAATCCATATTTTAAAACAATTTAGGGAAGTAGCCTTTTATTTTTTAATTACACCGGATGATCAAAATTATATTTCTGGTCCAAGAAATAGTTGCGTTTCTTGTTTCGTTTTGATTTCTGACATTAAAGACAATTCTTGACGGCATTTCTACTGCAAACATTAATGGAATTAGTTTATCATCAAAGAAAACTCCTTGCTGATAGAGAGTTGCCGTACTATGGCTGTGACTATTTGTTTCTCCTTGGTTGCAATTTCTGCCTTCAAAAGGCATGGCTTTGAAAAACTAAACCAAAACGTAAGGAACACAACTTTCAACGTAACTACATTACTGCGCAACCGTAATAAAACTATCCATACCATGCGTTTTATTCGTGACCAAAGGATAATACCTAATCCTTTAATTTTGGAAGAAGTCAGAACAATGAAAATGCACTAATCAAAGCCTCACCGCTGTTGTTTTGCATATCAAATGTACTTATCAATATCCATGATTAGACCCGATCTGAATTCCTACTATATAGATTCTACTTCAAACAATGTCTAATTACACTACCTATGGACAAAGGAACGTCCGCATTAATTATGGTCGGCTAGGTTTTACCAATTGTTGGATTTCTCGTTCTATAGGGTCTTTATTAAAACGATTGGATAACCTTTAGCTTCCGGTCTCAATATTAGCCTTATAAACGAGTGCAAAGAGTGCAGTTAACCAGCCCAGTTCAAAGAGTGCTCTCTCTCTCTCTCACACACACACACACACGCACGCACGCACACACTCACACACACAACCTCTGAATAAGGATAAAGTACGTCAGTCTTGTTCGTTCAACCAGACTTTAATTTTACTTCGAGAGATGAATGCAGACCGAGAGACTGGTCAAGCTATTCTTTTGTTGACAACTGCGTCGCACTTCTTGTACTCGTAGGACCGCTCAGAAAGAACAAACCCCATATTAGTAAAGGTACTAAATCGATGGACTGTTTCCAATAATGCACTGCAACCATTAATCTGGTTTCCTGTTTCTTCTGTTTTTTTTCTATGTACTCCAAATCAAGACTAACTAAACGGAAGACAATATTTTGCTAGCTATCTTCCTAGGATATCGGTTTGCCAGTTTTGGCTGGTACCGACTAATTCACCTTCTGTACAGTTGATTATTACGGATATATATCACCCGTTTCTTTGTTTTTTTTTCTTTTGTCTGAAAAATATATCAACCATATGCCATTGACGCTATTTGTTAATATTTGTTGATATCATATAGCAAACACCGATATCTATCTATCTATCTATCTATCTATCTATCTATCTATCTATCTATCTATCTATCTATCTATCTATCTATCTATCTATCTATCTATCTATCTATCTATCTATCTATCTATCTATCTATCTACACACACACACACAAACAAACACACACAAATACACACACACAAACATTCATACACACATAACCAGCTGTAGCAAAGAAAAGAGTTTCCCTTTTACTACGGAGAGGACAGAATTATTTTTATTTTTGGGTTGCGGAGGAGTGGTTGTTCTGGTAGTGGTGGTGTCTTTTAATCCTTCATTTTGTGCTAAGAATACAAAAAATATTAAATAGATTTTACAATGAAAACTCTTGTGTCCGTCAGCTTTCTTCATTGATTTGTTATTCCATGGTGCGAAATCACCATGTAGTTTAACAAGATCTGTAATTAGTAATTACCAACTGTTATTTGCATGTTTAGATTAAGTGTATGTTTATTTCGTGTTGCATTTAGCCATTTAATACGTCAATGCAAATAATGGCATATCACTGCATCATTTTTCAATTATAGGTTGTTAATGGGCCATCTATTGTGTGTGGAACTAAAATAAAATCAAAATCTAAAAACAGTTTTATAATTAAAACTGAGACGCACATTGTGCAAGGAAACTGGTTTCCGAAAGTTGAATGCGATCAATAGTCACTATAGCTGAAAAATTACTGTGGCGCCGGATCATTTGTGTACACAAAGGTACTTTATTTACAGCGCGAGATTGTGTACAACCATGGTCCTCTAGTTACCCAGCTGAACAGACTTTATCTGAATTCATGTATTCTATTTTTGTTTCAAAATATATCGTATGCTGTTTCATTTATCAATGGCTAAATCAATGGCTAAATCAAACACAGATATTAATATTAAAATTGCTGCCCAAAAACTAAAACAAAAACAGCTGACAGATAATACAAATACGAAACATACAAACATGTTGTGTATTAAAACAATACTGAATCCATGTATTTCTATATGAAGTTATGAAAAACATTCATTTTGAACAAATGGAGTAAGTTATAAATCCGTAGGTGTCCATATAAGACATTTTATTATTGAAAACTATGCTGAATGCACGCCTAAAAGAGCAACTAATATTCAGAAATATTTGCGTAGACAATAATTCCCTGAAAAATCAATAAGGTAAATTTAGAAGGAAAAAGGGTCAAAAATTGACAATATTCAATGAATTAGTTTTCTTAATGTAAAATATAAATCTTGCTCGGATATATTATACTTGCTAACAGAGGAAACAAGTTTGTGCTCTGGATTTAATTGTATGCACATATTGGTTGCGTATGATGCAAACTGATCTTTGTGAACAGCAAAACACTGCATGCAATGTATATGGCTATATATATATATATATATATATATATATATATATATATATATATATATATATATATATATATATATATATATCTTGAAGTAGTTTTTTATTCGTTTTTTTTACTAACGATGAAAATCTTGTACTTGGTTGTTACTCGTTATTGTTGGTTCACTCCTTGTTTGAAACAACATCGGGATACTCTCCTTTCTTAGCAGTCATATTTTAAAACAAATGTTACTTACACGAGCAGACTGTAGGAAGATTTTTTGTATTTCCATTTTCGTCTTTTTGGCACGGGAATTTAAATCAAAGCTGGTATTTAACGTTCAGGTACTCAGTTATGTGGTGGATCGTAAATTAACGAACGGATTTTAGTGCCAATGAGAACACACTTAAACTGCTTATTGGCATAACCTGTTGAACCTTGAAGTTCGATCAACATCCTTCTTTACGATATATATATATATATATATATATATATATATATATATATATATATATATATATATATATATATATATATATATATTACAATTTATGATAATTTATATAAAATCCTAAAGGAGAAAAGAATCAAAAAGATTTAATACATATACGCAACGACGTGTTTATGTTTTTGCTGCCCTAGGTCCTTTGCGATGAGCTTGCCATGCTCAATAGCAAAGAGCTGATGGGTACGGCTACCCATAGATGGTCGGCAGGAAGAGAAAAGCTGCGAGTTGCTGGTCTTATTTTCGACACCTGTTTTATTAGTGTTGTGTTCTATACTTATTTGCAGTCCTTTTTGAAGAAAACACAAATGCCGCCATAAAATTTTTAGCCATAGTCATGGGCTTAGTTTGCCTGAGCGGAAATATATAACCGCATATACGACTGTTCCCTGCTAACGATGTGGCGAAATCAGTTGCCATACCTGTGAAAAGGAAAATCGGCATATTTCCTGGCACAGCTTCAAAAACAATCAATTGACGAGAACGAAACTGTTATATGAATGGATCACGGAAATATGTAACGACTGTTTATTCATTTAAATTTTGACCACTATCCAACACAAGTTAGCAGATTGACGCACTTCGCTTTGCAAAGGGCTGGTCTTTTAAGATCAGTTTGTTTAATTTTCGCCAGGTAACTAATTTATTCATAGTTTCCTTCAGTATCTGACTTAATAAAGACCAGTTTATCACCTTAATATGCCCTTAATAGGAAAAGGTAAATTGGGAGTTTAGAATACCTATATTGTGATTGTACCGAATCCATAATTCTCTCCATGCCAAGGTGATGAATGGTATAATGCGTTTCCTTATGTCCGTGTAAAGTCTGTACGAATATAATTTACGGTTATTTGATGACACCATGATTTAAGGACTAATGCAATTCCGTAGCTAAAGAAAATGCTACAACTTAAACAAATGCATGTTGATCTTAAATTGTGTATATTTGTGCAATTTGATGATTCTTACATTCACGAGCATTTTCAGAACATAGCAGGAGATAATGACATTTTGATTGCAGTCTATTACTGGCACTCTCTCAGCCGTACGTGGCATGCTGAGCATCATTGAAAATTCGACTGTATGTTCATAGAAATTAAGTCCTTTTTCAAACACAAAACGTTACGTGGAACACGTCATCAATTTACTTTCACTGTTGCATGAAGCCATGGCATCAACGCTAATCTGTTGTAATAGTAGATTTGTTAACGCAATTACTTGCTACCTATGCGGGCCTATACTAGGCTCTTGTTAATGACATGGAGTTTTAGTAATCGCTCGCTCATCCTTGGTTTTGTACATTTACACTGGCTTAGCTCGTTGTTAAAGGTCATCTCTTTTGCAATATCAAAAATATCAATCACAACTATGCGTTTGCTGTTAATCAAATTGGTTCCACGATTTTGGAGATTATTTAGTTTTTGTTTGTGGTAATTGGAGTATGGGGATCAAGTACCATTTTGCATATGTACGGTCATGAGCCTTTGTGTTAGTGCAGGTGGATGTGTAAAGTATTACACGCACACGCACACACGCACACACATCAATGCGATATCATACAGGAACAAAATATCAGACGTCTGCATTGATAACTTTATTTGGCACAAACACCATGAGTCAGGTCAGCAGTGTCAAGGCCGAAGTAGGTCTTGTTATCTTTCTGCGTCTTGAAAAATATAATATATCACTCCAAATATGTCTTTCTGTCGTTCGGGCTTCGATGTAAACATATCAACAAATTTTCAAAGGAGTGTACATTTGTGTCAATACTGTGCCGAGACAAAGGAACTAGCTGTTCAACAGTGTTTGCACGCTAAAAGGCTGATTTAGTCCCGGACCAAAACAGCATTAAAGTAATACAGACGTGGTCGTTCTTGTGCAAACTATATACCACTAAACATGCAAAGCAAAATAAATCAAAGACTATGAGGCGTATATATTCCAATGAAAATGTTCGGCGTTCAGTCGGGTTTCTGTTTATTTACATATCGTAAAGGACCAGCTAAGAGCATCTTAACAAAACGTATAATTTTAGTGGTACTAAAGCTTTTGATCGCCAAAAAGTTTGTATGTGTGTGTGTGTGTGTGATTTGGATTTATATCGTAGCTTTAACAATGCTTCAGTCATATCGCTACGATGTCTGCAGTGTGGCACTTGGGCATCATGCCGCAGACATGTAGTATGATGACCCACCCAGTCACATTATCCTGACACGAGACTGACCAGTCCTAACACTAGTTTCTTAATGCTAAGCGCCAAGCGCGGCAGCTGTTAGTACCATTTTTGTAAGTCTTTGGTATGATTCTGCTGGGGATAGAAGAAGTAAATTGTATTACTATCATCATCATCGGCGGCGTCCTCGTCGTCGTCGTCGTCGTCGTCATCATCATCATCGTCGTCATCGTCATCATCTTCAACACCACCATCATTTTTATTATTATTGTTATTGTTATTATTATTATTATTATTATTAGTAGTAGTAGTAGTAGTAGTAGTAGTATTAGTAGTAATAGTAGCAGCAGTAAGAGGAGGAGGAAAATGCAGGGCATATGTAATATTAGCAGTTGCTTAATTGTTATTATTTAGTGGTGGTGGATGTGTTGTTATTATTTCTTCCGAAAGCAGTAGTAGAACCTTTAGGAATTTTGGAAGTTGTAAAAGTAGTAGCAATGGTGATAGTGGTTGTATCCATGGCATCAGCATACAGAAGAAACGACTATACCAGCATTTACCAAATTAATGATGTTATGTAATCATGATTTTTAACGTAGCTTTAACAATTTTTCAGTCATATCGCTACTACGTCTACAATGTGGCAGTTTATAGTGACGACTAGCACTGGAACATCATGCCGCAGACATGTAGCATGATATCCCATCCAGTCACATTATCCTGACACCACGCCAACCAGTCCTAATACTAACCTCTAAATGCTGAGCGTCAAGCGAGGCAGCTTTTAGTACCATTTTTTTGTAAGTCTTTGGTATGACTCGACTGGGAACCGAACCCACGACCTTCCGCATCCGAGGACGCTCTAACCAATAGGCCACCGGAGCGGTCACCAAATTAGTAATGACCGTAGTAGTGGCAGTACTGGTAGCTTTATTTGTTATTGTTGTTTAGGTTATGGTTATGATTCATCAGTCTATACGGTTTGAATTAATCATTAATAAATTGTTTTTATTGAAAACATTATGTCAAATTATTAATTTCCCTTAATTTCAGTATCATATTGCCATACATTTTGCTTTTGGCATGGCACCTTTTCGACTAAAGTAGATTGATGTGCAAAATATGAATCAACCAGTCAAGCTAAAAAAAAGGAAATTCGATTCTCGATGTAATGCATTGTTAAGTCTTTTGACATTAGTTTGGAAAGAACGTACATCGTTGTGCATTTTATATGATATTGAGTCCATCCCAAAGTTCCATTTACAAAGTTGTCGAGATCGAACAGTCAACAGATTAAACCGCCAAAGGGACTTTTCTATTTCCTATATTTGCCTGGCAAGAAACGTCACACCTAAAAGCAAACTTTTGTGGGATCTTTTTAAATGCCAGTTTACTTTGATCTGTATCTCAACCTGGCCTAAAGGCTTATCCAGGGTCAGGGAGTTGTAGCACACTCTATCTATACTTCGCGTAATGGCTGATAGAGGGTAAGAGATTCACAAGTCCCAGTATCTATACCTGACTTAAAGGTTGATTCAGGGTCATATATGTACATTTCTCTGTATCCATTTCCTGACCTTTTGGCTGATTGAGGATCAGAAAGGTACAAACATATGTATCTTTTTGTTCCCATAGTAATTATTTGCTTGTACGTAAAATAAATCGGACTAAAAGCCTTTGAAACTGTTAGAAGTAGTTAGCATATTGCTGCGAAAGATATCTTAAACATTTCGTATAAAATGTTATCAAAAAAATTAGTAACTATCAACTCGATTTGAGAGTATCAAAAGCGATGTCAAGGCAGTGAAAACTGCAACTTCATCTGATCCTCGCCGCCCAAGGAATTCTCAATGCCTACGACTGATCACAACTACTTCAGAATGAAAATTATTACCGAAATGGTTAGAAACAACACACAGAACCTTGCTACAATAGGAGTAAAAGTTAGAGTCGATAACAACCATGATAAAGAATGATAAGAAATTCTAATTCATTAAAATGTTCGATTTAAATTAACTTTTAAAAGAAGCTTTACCATATTTGTGTCAGCATGTCATAAAGTTCCCAATTACTCATCTCTCTCTCTCTCTCTCTCTCTCTCTCTCTCTCTCTCTCTCTCTCTCTCTCTCTCTCTCTCTCTCTCTCTCTCTCTCTCATAAGTCATTGTTATGTCTTTATTTAAAGTTGTTGTATAAATGCGAATTGAATGCACAGCCCAAAGAAGTGCATTGTGTACCTTGCTTTCCTCAGCTCTTCTATCCGTTAACCCTGAGTAACCTTAAAAGAGATAATGGATCCAAACAGTTTTGGAGTTGTGGAAAATATGCTTTAGGAGTTTCTTTACCTATCTGGCTCAGCACCTTCTACCCCGATGACTTTTCAGTCGCAGCATGCACGATTGTAACACGTGTTCACCTGCGCGGTTATTCTCTATGGATGCTTTGTGCATCAGAAAGCCTCATGGTGCCTCTGGCTGAAAGCTTTATTTTCCAACGTTTTGCTCGATTATTACTGCTTGTAAATCATATCCCTGCGTTTGGTTCTGTTCCCTTGGTTGCTGTTCATAAGTTTGTTTTCCATTTCCATCAATACGATCTCGAAATCCGCATTGTTAATCTTTCTATCATCGATGATCACCTAATACAGTTTGCTATTATTGACACTACTTAGCGCTGCAGCGAGAATTTCCCAATAGGAACGTATTCGCAAATAATATTACCTGCACCGCAAGCTCCATCGGTTGGTATGGATACAGAATCGAGATCAATTCCAAACGGTATACCATCGGTATACGATATGATCGAGACTGAAACAACAGCCATGTCAACGATGGTCGTAGCGGAATGTCCACAAATAGTTTCGACAACATTTTTCTTTTGCGTCGGAATCCTTGAGAGTCCACACAGCTCTTCTATTAAAAATATGATAGAGAAGTATAATTGCTTGACAAACAGACCCTTTTTGGACGCATGGTGGAAGGATGCAACACGCACAAGCAATTCCGACTAATCTTTCTTCTTCACTGATACAACTGCCATGCAATTATAATAATAATTTTCATGGGGAATATTTGTCTCTAGCGATTGTTTGCACGTTTTGGGTTCGCCTAGAACTATTTTGATTTCGCCTCTGTCTGGTGTCGTTAACGATTGTTCTCATTTTTGTTCCTAAGAAATTTTATACCGGCAATTGTGTCTTGGAGGAATGTCAGTCTGAAGTTTTCTTCGGCTGATCGAATCAATTATGATTCCATATAATTGACCATGAATTTTATTTGGATGAATTTGGTGCTGAATTCCAATTCATCGTCGTAGAAACCATCTCTGGATGAATTCATGTATAACGATGTTGTCAGCGACCAGGTACTTTCAAGTGGATTTATTCTGATTCCATGCTGGCCTTGATTTAGTAGTGGTATATCAGGATAGTTCCAATGTTCGATGTCAATTTAACTCTTGGAAACAAAACTACAAATATGAGATTTATGTCAATCTTAACCATCCCTGGTAAAAATGAAAATAAGTTGAACACTTTTTATTAGGTCAACTTGTTTCTCTCGGTGATTGGTCAATATTTCGTAAATTGTTTCTCACGAAGTTACTACGCGTAATTGTGAGAGCAAGGCTGATGGCACATTTGAGCCTTTACATCCAATCCTTGTTTTAATACAGCTTTTACATCATGTTGATTTTCGATAAAGGCAATCAACATCTAAGAGTCTCTGATTCACTGATTTTCAATGATTTCGGCCAGACTTCGTGCAAAGTATTATTAGGATTCAAAACAATGTTGATCATCATTACGTTGTTTGTTTTCAGTTTTCCGTTTTGTCTTAAACAAAATTGCAGGCTTGGTTGGGTCGACACAAACAAAGGCCGGTTTACTCAGCTCGATCAAATCCGCTTTGGTGGCATACCTGGTCAGACGCACACGTTCGTAAAAGTCGAGTTAATTTTTTTATACGTTTAAACATAACTTTGTCTTCGACTACGCGAAATTGACAAGCGTCTGTGTGATCTGTGAAATAGCAAGAGCACGAAACCTTTCAACGGAGAGATATCCGCATATCGGCCGTACGGCTTGCACCGATAAAAATGCAGTTGTGGGACATCAGCACTCAGAAAACGTCTATGGAAATAATCAACGACTTTACAAGACCTTACGAGTAAAATTACAAAAGATGATGTGGGGTTACCGCATATGCAACCCTATAACTTCTAGGTCCCGTTGATGATGCCAAATTCACGATGCCGATAACACACGTGCGTGAAAACATAAACTCAAGATGAATCCGCGTGAAGGCGCATAGGAAACGCTTGATTTATTTTGTCCATGCCAGTAAATCAAAATTGGTCAAACGCTAGGCAATAGCCGACGAAGTTTACCCCAAGTCAGCTCTTGAGGCCAAAAATATTGTCGAAGACCTCTTGTACTCCCTTGGTGGTAGATGTGTATGTCTCCGCCCCACGACTAACGAAGCCGATTTCGCAAACGCCAACAGTGTTAGAATAAGTGCAATAAATGGAAATATAACTTCCGCTCTTTTCCATTATGCCTCCTCCGATTTGGAGAACTTGAGAGTTAGCGAGCTTTAATTTTGTTTGGCCATCTTGAGTTTATTAAGTTATATTTGGTTCAAGCACACGAGGACGTCTCTGGTCATGTTTGTCGAAGAAAATTATATTGTGACATCAGATTAGTTTCTTATTGCGCTCTTATTTTTGCAAGATTTGCGAAGACCGTCCTTAACTTCGTGATATTTTGTTCTGTTCAATTATAAATTTGCGTAAATAAATATAAGCTTGTGCAGCCATTATGGACTTTCCATGGGGAAATTACTGAGCCTCATCCGGCCACTTGTGCTCTTCCATAAAAAGCATCTTATCGGAAATAATTTCAACAATGCATAGGCCAAAATCGCCACTGCATTTACAAAACTTTACGTCGACCATGGACTCATTCACTAGATATGGTTAGTCGAGATCAATGTCCTTCTGTGAACTCTGCAGATCCATGCCGACCTTTTGAGCTCTGTTCATCTACGACCACAGCTTGCGATATGCACGTGCGGCATGATTGTTTGCAAAGTCAAGCAAATTTTCTTCGTAGAGTTCCCGATCAAAGTTTAAGCTCTAAACCACTTCAGACATACCCAAATGGTAAGATATCACCGCACAAGTACGCTGTAAACCGTCTTTCCGATCTATTGTTTGAAACCATACAGATATTTGCTTTGACGCACTGGGACTCTGTTGGACACTATTGACATGATAACTAATAACTAGCGCGCTCAAATAAATCTGTGGTAAATGTGCGAAAGTGTGCCCCCGGAACTTATAAACCAAAACAAACGCGATTATGTGGTCATCGAAGGGGTTGTTGTCACAGGAGTTGTTGTCACAGGCATCTCGGACACTTTGTTTTACTGATGCAGGATTGGTATATGTGCGTCTTTGAATCGAGCCATGGTGAAACTTTACATATCGTTGATTTCGTCTAATAACTTTTGGATACTTTACATAACCATAATTCGCTTTCCACTGCCACATTTTCAATCAGTGAATAGGTTGTCGCTTTTTTTCGTAAGGTAAATATATACGTATGTAAGTCAGTGAGTGCGTCATTGAATATGGTTGAGCGTCGGAGGAGCAATCGATATGAAATAACCTGAGTTCATTCTTGGGGCGAACCAGAATAATGTGAAACATTTAGCGGCCATACTTGGTAACTACCACTGATGGCGAAACAAGTTAACTTGAATGGTCGAGGTGGTCCTCACATATTTGGCGCAATAATATATTCAGACACTTCGGATTCTGAACGCTGTACACTCAAGTAAGTCAAGTAAGATATCCCTGCCAATCGTATCGTTGTAAAAGGAAAGACAAGATTGTAGATCAATGTAGCCAACGCAAGGCCTTCATCGATCATGGAAAAGAACTTGATGGCAGATTCAATGTCATTGGTGGCTTCGCCATCCAACGATCTTTAAGCATCAATTAATCAAAGTCAACAATAGCTACGTTTTTCCCGAATGAGGCCGTGTCAATAATCTCTGCATGGAACTAATTCCAGAAAAAAATTATATAGATTCATCGGAACTGCAATTGGGCTCTCGTGTCATTGCCAGCTCCGAGAAATCAATGATGACAAAAGCATCGACTGTTTTAAAAGCAGCGTGAATCATGTCTTGACCTTTTGTAGTCTAGTGACGGTGTCATTTAAATGTCAATTATTATATAGGAATCGTCATTGCTCCATATTGTGTATGATACCGAACGCATATTGCCAATCCAGCACAGATTCATGCACCTATAACAAAGCCACAATCGCTCTAACTCCGTCTGCTGTGGAGAAAAGAAGCTTACGTTAAAAAAAAAGAAACAAACTCTCGGCGGTGATATCACTGCCACGTTGACGAAACTCCCCGAGACACTGTAAATTAAATATTCTGGTGAGAAACATGTCTGAATCCCTCTGGTACTTAGATACAATTTAGTGGGATTGGAACACTGCTGGATATAAAACTAGATTACAATAACCGACCGTAGCCCGGAGAAGAACCAGTGAACCGAGTCGATGCTGCATGAGATCGGCGTATAAGGCATTAAGTGTTACATGTACGGATCACCACGATGACGTGGATCTCATCTGTGATGTGAATGCGAACGTGTGATTGATCCTCAGAAAATAAATCACCTGATAGATCACTAAATAAGGCATGAAAACCAAGATTCCACTTGATGGTCACCGGCGCGATGCTTGGAGGCAAATTGCACTCACTGGAGGCAAAATATCGATATATAAACATGGAACCGAAACTGCCCTCGATATATCACAATTCTGCGTTTACTGGAAGAACGAATCGACCGTGTGAAAATCTCCACGGGGCATCAGAGCGTGGATAGTGAAACACGCATTGTGGCATATTTATTTACCAGCAAACACTAATACCACATCACAATTATTAATATACTGGTACAAGTAGAGTCCTTTGGGCGTGGATATCTTTTACATTATATCATAATTTTCACCACGTGGACGACTGACCCTATACAGATCGTCGCCGTCTTTCACAAGGATGATAACGAGTTTATCCAGGCTAGAACTTAGAAACTACAGCGAGTGAATAAACTGCTTTTGACCCAAGCAGAACATCATACACTGTCCCTTTTTGCTGCTGTCTCCCCAAGCAGTAAGAGTCATGTGTGTCAGGCAAGTTTTTGCATGATGAATACGTGTAGGTAAGGCCGATAATGAAACTTTATGCTTGAAGAGGACATACTATCAATCAGTCTAACCTGTGAGAGAGAGAGAGAGAGAGAGAGAGAGAGAGAGAGAGAGAGAGAGAGAGAGAGAGAGAGAGAGAGAGAGAGAGAGACAGACAGACAGAGAGCGTTAAGACTTTTTCAGTCATCTAGCACGAGAGAGAGAGAGAGAGAGAGAGAGAGAGAGAGAGAGAGAGAGAGAGAGAGAGAGAGAGAGAGAGAGAGAGAGAGAGAGAGAGAGAGAGAGAGAGAGGGGATGGTTATGTGCATTGATAATAAAGTGAGTTTCTTCGCCTTGTTAAAGAAAATGTGTAATAAACGCCTACTGGCACCTAATTTGTATTTAAATTTATTCCATTGTTAATAGGTAAAGGTCCAACAAGGCAAAAAGTGATGAAAACCTTGAAACACTTTTTGTGTTGCTAGTGTTGATGTCACCCTATTGAACCATATATATAGGCCATCCAAGGCTACGCATATTGACCAGCATACAAAATGTATGAAATTATGTATGGCAGTCAGAAGTGTCTTATACACCAAACGATAGCTCACCTCGGCACGTAGAAGACTGATTTGACTCGTTCTCAGTGATAAAGACATACTTGGCGGATCATCTTGTTTACTAAGGTAATGAATCTAGCTTTGTTATATTAGCCAAGTATACCCTATTCATTGATAGGGTACCAATCAGTCATATAGAACTGTGGTCCATATGATATTGTCCGTTTTTCATGTATTGTAATGAGTGATGTACATTACCCACACATGTCTGGTCTGCGCTAAGTAATTCCTATTGTCCTAAATATCAACTATAAAAAAGTCGGTCAAGTCGTATAAACGGTGTTTTCAAGGACGTGTTATTAGTCGATCATTGAGATTACGTCCCTTTTGGTGGAATAACCTAATTCTCTTTAATCCAGAGGAGCAAAAGACATTTGAATCTACAAAAAAAGTTAATATTTTTATCAACGTGTTAGTTTCTTAAACATTTTATTTATAATAGAGGTTATTGTTGTTATTGTTATTAGGCTTAACGCCATTTTTCAGCACACGATAGGCTATTCATGGCGGCCAGTATGAATGGTGGAGGAAGAAACCGGAAAATCACCGGAAAAAACCACCGACCCACCAGAAGCTACTAGCAAGCTTTCTCAAATATCCACATACGCCGAATCCTAGACTCGAACCCACGCAGACAGAGGTGAGATGGCAGTGATCCGTAATGGACAGCGCTTTAGACCACTCGGCCACTCTGGGCCCCTATAATAGAGGTAGTTGTAGTAGTAAACCACAAACTATAATAATAATAATAATAATAATAATAATAATAATAATAATAATAATAATAATAATAATAATAATAATAATAATAATAATAATAATAATAATAACTTTAACTTATTACTACTGCTACAACAGTAGTGACGGTAATTGTAGGATGAAGAAGAATAATGGCATTGAGATTTCAGTTATAATTTTGTTGGTCATAGTGTTAGTAATAACGCTTTGATGATTGTGTTTTTAGCAGCGGCGGGTTTAGGGCTCTGCGGGTTCTGTGCCAGATAACGTCAATAAGCCCACAAACTCTAATTTCTATATCAATGAAGAAATTCTGTGAAATATTAATAGAAACATACAAGTCTGTTTTTAAAATCATATTATTTTTAAATAATCTGATTTGATTATAAATTGGTTTAAACAAAGTCCAAAATTTTCGTGCTCCCCCTCCCATTTGATAGCACCTTTCACATCTTATTAAGGCAGCTACTGGTGTTAGTTATAGTTGCGTTATGGTTCTGATGTTTGTTATTGCTTTATGATGGTGGTGGTGTTATATAGCTGTACGATGATTTTAGTGTTAGTTATAACTGTATGATTGTCACGACATTAATTACAGCTTTACCACGATCGTGGTGTTACGTAAAGATGTGTGATGGACGTGGTGTTACAGCTTTATGATGATCGTAGTGTTAGTTACAGCTGTATGATGGTCGTGGCGTTAGCGAAACTTTACGATGATCGTGATGTTAGTTATAACTGCGTCATGGTCGTGGCGTTAGCTACAGCTTTACCATGATCGTGGTGTTAAATGCAGTGGAATGATGGTCGTAGCGTTAGTTACGGTTTTACGACGATCGTAGCGTTAGTTTCGGATTTACGACGATCGTAGTGTTAGTTACGGTTTTACGACGATCGTTGTGTTATTTATAGACAAATGTCGTGGTATTAACAAAAGACTTAGACAAAGAAAAAGAATCAGAAAAGGGGCGGGTTTGAGGAGTAATATTGTACATGGATCGAAGGTGTGAGGGGTAATGCTACATATGGGGTAGAAAAGTAGAGAAACAAAAGAGGAAAAACGAAACATATACAATAAACAGAAAACAAACTAAAATATTAACGGATGATGATCATCGCCATCTTGCGCTGGAAAGTGTTTTATTTCTCGCCTTTTATCTCATTAAACATGAAATAACCACACACCAAATTAGTACATTTTATTGACCGCTGCTAATAATATTCACAGGTACATACTAGCATGGTATGATCTTATTCCACTATGTACTGCTTCATAATAAGTATTGTATTTCTAACAAATTTCGATTTACCTATACTGCAACAGTTGCCTGGACAATAGAATATAATCCACTAGTATATTCTAAAAACGAAATCTTATTTACGCAACCCAGTTTAAATTAATGATTTATGTTTGTTCTATGAATTAACTTATTTGAAAGATATAATCTACTATGTCATTTGAAAACAACAAAACAATACGCCTAGGGCACAAGTGGTACATTGTAAACACGATTATGAGGTCATTAAAGCTCGAGAGCGAGTAATAATGTTAACAAATTTAACTCTGCAAAACTTTTGCACTAGTAGGGGCATTAGAAAAAAATACGACAAATTCCGGTTAATTTTTGAGTGCTTTTTTGTTTGTTGTTTACATTTCACTCATTTGCGAATAAGTTACCTTTAGATGCGTAGATAAACATCAGAGTCTTTCAGTTTCAATTGATACGTCTCTTCAGTTCAAAATTAATCAAAGTTTGGGCTGTACATGTTGTCCTTACATTAAAATGCTAGATAACGAAATTTCAGAAATCATCCAGAATTAGAAATAACAATGACACAATTAGCCTTGTGTTTTAAAATCGGCTTCGGACTAGTACCAGGTGACGGAATGCAGGTGCATGAGTCTGTGTCACAACATGGCTCAATTATACCTGTGACAACATCCTTTTCTCCTTCCTCGTCGACCCAATGCACGTGGTGCCCTTGCAAATTGCGAAAATCCGAATTCCTTTGATCTGGAGGATTCTCCAATTTTCTTGAATGTTTCGTGGATATTATGTCGTTGTGCTTATTGAAACTTTTGCTTCTTTTTGATGCTTCTGCTGATTGATCTACAAACAAATCATTGAAATCTAGATTGTCCATTTCATTGTCACTTTCGTTATTTCCTTTTCCTTGAAATTTCTCCAATATATCGTGTTCCTTCTGAATTTGCTCCATCACAGATTTAAAAAGTTCTGAACCATCAGGAACCGGTGAGGTCCCCAGTGGTGAAGATCTGGGGCTTGGAGTCCTCTGTTTGTTGGGGCTCGGGGATCTCCGATTGATGGACTTTCGGCTCCTATCCAGTTTGAATAAGCGGTCATCATTTATCAACATGGGCGAAGACATTAGCGCCGGACAAATTGATCACTAGTATCTCGAATGAAATGTATTTATATGAAGAAAAAAAATTTAAATTTACTCTTTGTCGTGTCTTTAAGGATATGTCCTTGGATATGTCCTCCAAACCAAAATATTTTTAATTTCTTCCCTTGAACAATAAATCCACCTGCATACTTCGGTAGTATCAAACAAGAGAGATAAGTGTAATCTTGGATTTAGTAGGTGTAAATTCAGCACTTGAATGTCCCGTCTGCTAATAGTCCCAGAGAAGAGATGAAAAAAAAAAAAAAAACGTCTAAAGTGCCTGAATCAAATTTTTAAACTGCCTAAAGAGGCGAAAAATCGTTTTTGAAGTTGTTTACAACTCTTTTGGCATACACTCACTACGACATTGGAATAAAGCCAGTAGCGATAACGCAACCCTTTGCGTACCAAAATTTGCACAAGCGAAACAATATACCGCTCTCGTGTTGTTATTATAAAGAAGTCTTATAGAATAGACGTCAGTCTTTTCAGGCGTTACAGATAAAATTTAAAAGCTTTAATGAATTAAGATATCGGCCAATCCTACAACGCACCAGAACAACACAATGCCAATATATCGATTTATTGATCTCGAACAGAACTAGTGAAAGAAACAAAGACATTTGTCTCAAAAAGCCGACAGAACAAAAATAATTAACCAATAAGACTCTTTCATTGACCTGCAATTACCATATATGCCCTCTAATAAACTGAATCCAACAGTCATCACGTAATGCGTTGGCAGATCAGGGTTTGTGTGGTCTATTCTGCTGAGTATTAACATAATACATAGATCCAGATCCACCTGAGATTTATGCAATGGCAGATCTGTATCTATGAAGTTTGCAGTATAAAGTAATATCTGACCTGATAGATATAGAGATGTAGGGATGGATGGATGGATGGATGGATGGATGGATGGATGGATGGATGGATGGATGGATGGATGGATGGATGGATGGATGGATGGATGGATGGATGGATGGACGGATGGACGGTTGAACGGATAGGTGAAACATAATATAGATCGCTAGCTGACTGGCTGGCTGGCTGGCTGGCTGGCTGGCTGGCTGGCTGGATGGATGGATGGATGGATGGATGGATGGATGGATGGATGGATGGATGGATGGATGGATGGATGGATGGATGGATGGATGGATGGATGGATGGATGGATGGATGGATAGGTGAAACATAACATAGATCCCTGGCTGGCTGGCTGGCTGGCTGGATGGATGGATGGATGGATGGATGGATGGATGGATTGATGGACAGAAGATAGATGGATGGATGGATGGATGGATGGATGGATGGATGGATGGATGGATGGATGGATGGATGGATGGATGGATGGATGGATGGATGAATGGATAGGTGAAACATAACATTGATCCCTGGCTGGCTGGCTGGCTGGATGGATGGATGGACAGAAGATGGATGGATGGATGGATGGATGGATGGATGGATGGATGGATGGATGGATGGATGGATGGATGGATGGATGGATGGATGGATGGATGGATGGATGGATGGATGGATGGATGGATGGATGGATGGATGGACGACCAGACAAAAACCTTATACATAGATGCATAGACAGGTGAGTAGATACAAAGTGGACTGCGATACAGTTTTTAAGTAGACCAATTTTTGTTCGCAATATAAACGCGTTGCTCACCGTTTAGTTTATCAAACTCCATTTACCATAATATTTATATAGGACTCCTTGAATATGGATCTCTATTCTACGTTACGTTTGAATAAAGTACGATGCTTTTTCTTTGAAACAAATAGCATATCCTTTATCTATCCATTCCGTTGGTCCTCCCTTTTCCTCTAAGGAGTAGATTGGCTTTTAGAAACTACGCTCTGCAGAGGTCCGTCTATATCAAGCCACCACTAAGTCAAACAGAGGCTGAAAGAGTGAACTATACAGTCAAAATCCCTTTGTCTACAAAGAGTGTGAAATTGATTTCCCGGTTTAACTGCAAGAATGAACACAGGAAAATCTCAAGACTTTGGACGCCTTTTGAAATGCTTCCCTTGGAACGCTAACACGCACATTCTTTGTATAATGTGACCCATGTAAGCCATTTTCTTTTATCAATCAAATATACAACAGGTGGTAATATCTAATTAAATTATGTATAAACATTTCATTCAAGTTTCGAGTGAGATCTCCTACGGCGAACATTAGAAAGTATGGCCTTCCTAGATAGAAGAATAAACCGAATATTTATTAGACAAGACCAGGTAGTAGTTCATCAAATCGCGAATTAGTGGAGAAATCTTAAAGCTGGAGAAAAAAAGTTAGAAGCGCAAATAATATTTTTTTTAAAGAAAAAAAACTGAATCAACATTTTTGAATAAATTATTAGTTGGAAAAGATAAAAAAGAGAACCTTTTCTTTAATAATCTGTAAACCTTTTATTAAAATATGTAGTTAATGGTAATAACAACAAAATATTTAAAAAAAGTGTATCTACTAACAAAGGTTGTAAATGTAGGAATGTATTATTCATCAGGTAATCAATCTCCGCTTATATTTTTAACTAATATGTATTATTTAATTTAGCCAGGAAGAGATCAGCAAAGGTATGCCATTAACTTTATCCTGTACGTGTTTAGAAAGGATCTACGGTCAGGATTATGATGTGTTTGATAACAGTTGAAAATTGCATGTTTTTTTATGGAAAATATTTTATAATTTTCCAGTTGAATAATTCTTGCAAACCTACACTCAATTTTAAATTAGAGAAAAAGACGAAATGTATACATTCATAAAATTTTAATCAAGGAAATAACTTGTCTTCTGCTGTTCCAATTATCGAAATCCGTCAACAAAATGCCATTCTTGCCAAGTGACCACAAATATCACCGATACTTGCATTAACAAAATTTGTATAGCTAAGTGGGCTGCAGTACACTGAATAGACACATGAAAATAAGTTAAGTAACGTGTGGGTGAATATGAAAAATCGTTTTCAATATCTTTATTTTGGTGTATTCATTCTGGAATGCATTAATTATACAACTACACTATAGCAGGAATGGAATGACGCAGAAAAGGATTAACTTGTTCAGCATCACAAGAATCGGACAGTATACCTTACAATATATACATTAAGACAAAACTGACATTGCAATAAAATATTGAATGTAATTGTTTATTTCATTCACTGTTAAAAGTAAGGATAAAGTCACAAAACTACATACGTATTTTTATTCGATTTGGCGGGAAAATACACGGGCATGATAAGATGTTGGGATAAGATCAAGGCTGGCAAGCCAAGACGGATTCATACACCATTACAAATTAGTTCTTGTCCTGATTCAAAAGAAAATACGGATGTGATTTTGTGTTTATGACATACCCTTCTTTCATACCTTCCAAATGTTTTTTTGTTACACAGTGCGCATGAAATTTAAAGCGGATTGAAATGTATAGAAGTCTGATTTAGTGAACAAAGAATATCAGCTGGCGGACATCAGTGAAAACACCAAAATATTTTCCAATCTTGGTGTGTGAGGCAAAAAATACGGATTGAATATCCATATTGAATGCTATATACAATCATGTAATATTAAATTGGTATGAGTTCTTAATTTTAATCGCATTAAATAAAAGACATTACTTTCTAACTCACATTTTTGTCATTCTTTCATTTCATGGCAAACACATACTCTGCATTTTTAGAAAGGGCATGTGATTTTCATTTTCGTGCATACAAACTTCGTTCCTTTCCTTCACAATCATGGAGCTGTGTCGTAAATATAGAGTTTTAAAAAGAAAATGTAGTCGGGGATTCACCTTTTAGAACACGTGAATGTATGTCCTATTGCGTATGTATTAACCAGTCGACATATTTCTATCTACGTGCCTATCCATATTAATGTTCTACACAACCAAGGCCCCACCCACCCCACTCTACCCCCATTTCACGGTATCAATCTATACGCAAATCATGCTAGATGCTACTCCTCTGCGACCGAGTCCAAATAAATCAAAATACAAGTTATTCATTTAAAAACTGAAAAAAATTCCACCATTTGTTCAGGAAACCACTGTCAAATAGAATGTTTTCTTCAAGGATCGACACTGCTTACATGCGCGACATCTAACGTTTGACGTACTAACACTACAAAATGTCATGTATGTTTGTTGTTTCCTTGACTTCTTTATTTCTACTGACCTGCTTATAGCTATTTTGGTCAATCGACTGTAGATAAAAGTTTGCCGAACTCGTTTCATTTACTGTGTCGCAATCAAATTGTCGTAAATTTAAAATAAAAGTTGGAGAACTCACGAAACGAGTAGGTAAAATGATATTTAGGCGTATGTTGCTCAGTCACATCCAGTATTAAATATTTGACTGTCTGACCGTCAAATTTATTTCGGTATGGATTTTGACGAACGATGAATAATGGGCATACATTTAGAAATGAACAGCGTTTTTATTACCTGAAACGTTTGATAATTCTTTGACCCAGTCAGAGAAAAATATTAAATTAATTACGAAAAGCAATGGAAACGTAACGAAACGATCTTAGCATGGTATTATCAAGTTAGTGGCTCAGAGTTTGTCGACAGAACGTGGGAATTTCGAGAAAGGTTAGCAACCAATGCTTTTAATGACATCATAACCTTGTTCCATCATTACGAAGGTGAATCGCCTTCAAGTGTTTTATTTATAGTTCTTTTCGTATTTTTTTTGTTGTGATATATCAAATGATAAAAAGCTGAAAACAAATATGTCGACACGAGCCCAGCGAAGCACGGAGAAGCCTTTACTTTTTAAAGTATATATTTAATTTTTACTTAATTAAATAACAGAATTAAGATCGTCTCAACACACTGTACCTATTCTTAATAATGAAATGAAACACTGTATAATTTCATACAAGATTCAACTTTTCAAAAGACAAAAAGGCGTAAGGTGTTTTATTAAAAGCCATAATACTTAGACTCTTTTTCGACTGTTCGTGCTTTATTGTTTTGGGGTGGGGTCGGGTAAGTGTATAATATGCAACAGTGCTTCTTACTGGGCTTTACGTGCATCAGTCAAAGTTATGAAAAGCCATTTCTGAAACATACCAAAATAGTGCGTGCGGTACTTATATCTCTAAGTACATATGTCGTGGAGAGACAGAGAAAGAAAAATTCGTGGAATGTACTGTTGGTGAAGTGGGAGAGATAGAACAATTACTTTTGTGCGTATAAGCCTGCGAAGGAGTTTGCAATAGATGTAGAAATGAAGCGAGATATACACCATATTTAGTCTTTCATCGAGATCGAAGAAGGAAGATCGATCTTATGATTGAATCAGGAAGTGTTTCCTCTAAAGATAGAAAAGGAGAAATATATGTATAATTCTCTTCTGGTGTAGGGTGTATGACACAAAAATTGCCTTTATCAAAATGCAAACCACATTGACAATCCAAAGAAAATAAACTATGCGAAACAAGAAATTTATTCACGTGAATCACGCAAATCTCGTGATTTAACAACGCATTTGCTTTTTTGCACCTCTAACATTTTCGTTCACTGATCTTCACACACTCACACACCATATATATATATATATATATATATATATATATATATATATATATATATATATATATATATATATATATTTATATATATATATATATATATATATATATATATATATATATATATATATAGATATATATATATATATATATATATATATATATATATATATATACATACATATATACATATATATATATATATATATATATATATATATATATATATATATATATATATATATATATATATATATATATATATCCAAGTTGTTATCTCAAAAATGCACATATTTGTTTCCGTAAGGTACATATCTTACAATTGACAAAACTATATATTGATCAATCACCATCTAATGTAAATGACACTTGAACAAGCTTCAGAGATATTTGTCATCCTTTCAAAATCACAAACATCCTAAATACGTATCATGGAATATTGCACAAATTAAAGATTGTTATATATATTTTTCTCTAACCGCCTAAAAGAATACAAGTATTGTAGAAACGATTTGTTTTAGCTATTGCGTTTAGAATTAGGCAAATGAAACAATTTGCTCTCTCTCTCTCTCTCTCTCTCTCTCTCTCTCTCTCTCTCTCTCTCTCTCTCTCTCTCTCTCTCTCTCTCAAATCTCTCTCAAATTGTTTGAACAGTGCCACGTTATATTGTCTTTCTTACGGTGCTAGCAAGATTGTTCTTGTCTTCCCTTGTGCTAACCGTTATATGCAAGATTATCTTCATTACAGAAGTACATAATACACCTGACAATCTATAGTGTGACATTTGACACCATTTCTTATAAAAAGCACCAACTATGAATGAGTAACTTAAGATACTGAGCTTCTCAGTAGAGCAACCTAAATTGATCCCTCTCTTTTCAACTTCCATGCAAGCTGTTTCCCTCTCGACTTGTATATCTCTTTCGTTTCTTTACTGAATGTCATATCTGTCTCAATAAATACATGTACATCATTTTATTCAGGACAAACTGCTCGAGAACATTTTGGGCCTACATCGTAAGAAAGGTATCGAATCCAGGAATTCTATATTGGTTAATTTTGGATGTCCTGTAGATAAATGTATCACCACAGCTACCATTCGCACCCTCTCCCTTTAGCTTCCAGAGACAATCACTAGGCACGTTGCTCTGTGCTTCAGTATGGGTTTTACTTCTGATTTACTGAACGAATCTGATCTTTTGCTGGAAGCTTCAGTTATTTCCATGGCCAGAGGTTTTCTCGTATCTTCATCCACCCAATGGACACGATGGCATCTGCTTTCATAATCTTCAGTATTGCTAAGTCTTTGACAGAAACTTAAATTGTTCGTTTCATTCTCACAACCATTCCTTTTCGAAGATGTATTTGTCTTTGTTCTTTCAGACTTTAACTCAAAATTACTCTCTGAATCTATCATGAACTCCTCCATCACTGCTTTGAACAAGTCGGATCCCTCTGCAAGGTGTAGCCTGCCCGGGGGAGACGAGCTTAAACTAAACTTGTCAGAACAGGCCATAATTTTAGCTAACTTCAATTGCTATCCGATAGTAGTTGTATAGACAGTGCGTTCAAAACATAAAAACACAGCGCAACTAAATATTTTCTTTTTCTATTTTCAGTAATCGAACTCTCACAAGAACTGTTTTTCTCAAACCCTGACGTTGAAAGAATTCGCACATTACATTATAAACCAGTTCCAAGTGAATGTAATAATTCAACACTTACTCCGATGGCAGTTAAATTAGGTGTGTACGTTTCTATCGCAGTTCCATTTGAATCCTAATGAGAAAAAGTCCTTCTCTAGTATTGATATACCTTCACAAAAGCCCGACATTGATAGACACGCCTCCAAGAATGATTTCACTTGAGACTGAATACGAGCAACAGCTCACTATGACAGGTATACATCGATAGCATTAAAACACTTCTAAAGATTTATTTGTACAAGAGAACCAGTCAGAAGAACCTTTATTAAATACAAGGCGTCTGAAGAAGCCTTACGATTTGTGGGTCCAATGTGTTTCAGATATACTAAGAAAAAATAAACAAGATTGGAATGAGTTGATCACGATACTTCTATCTATTCCACACACGCATATTCATATATTTAGACAATTATTGTTCATAACATCTGCGCTCTATCATATCTCACACAATAAATGTTGGCTGATGCAACTTTCAACTTAAATAAAAATTTAACTTTTAAGTTTTTAATTTTTTTACGAAAAATATTGTGATTGTGCTTAGGATATTATATCAAAACACGTTTACGTAATTTCCGTTCACCCCTCCAAGTGAGAGCGCCCCATTCCACAAATGTATTAATCGAACAAAATTTGCTGGAAGGAAAATTTAATTTTACAATATTCCATAAATCGTTGCTATGAAGAGATTATGGGGTATCTTTTATGTAATTAGAGACGTTGATTATAGTGTTATTAGAAAGACATGTTCTATTTTTCAAATCATAATAGCGAAACAAGATCAATTGGCCGCACTGTTCAGGTATTTTAATTGGCCGCACTGTTCAGGTGTTTTAATTGGCTGTACTGTTCAGTGTTTTGATTGGCTGCAATGCTCATGTATTTAACTGGCTGTATTGTTCCACGGTTTGATCATTTGTGGGCATCTAGGATTTGCTCTAGTACAGGACTATCAACTGCCCGTCATCAAAGTTAAGATGATTCGATGGATCGGTCAAACTGATATCAAGTCTGTCAACAACAATACTGTATTAGGTGATTCTAGATTAGAATCATGTATGTCTGAGATTAAAATTATTAAATTTTCAGTTTAGAATAAAAGTATAACTAATGATCACAGAGCCAAGATCGTAGTAATAAATTCCTTTCGATTGTTTTATTTTGGCTTATTTCCAAGCCTAGATCTCGTGACATTACTTCCTGATTTGACTGAGATTATCATGTTCACAAAAACAGTAGGTAAAATCTCATTGCTGTTTCTGTTGTTTTCGTTTTAACGCCATCTCTCAGAGCAAGATAGGCTATACATTTGCTGCCATTATAACTAATGAAGGAAGAGAAACCTGGAAATTCCCGGTAAGTACCCCAGATCCACGGGAAGCTACTGGAAGCTTTCTGACACACCCACATTGGCCGAGCCCACAAAACTTCATTCTTTGTCAAGTATTTAAAATTAATATTTAAAAAAGAGGATTTAAATCAAGTATATTGAGTTTGTCTCAAATGACGAAGTCTCAGCTCTTGTAGAGTGTGTATTTTAAAATAACTCTCTGTAAATCTCTGACGAGAAGTGTTGGTTGTCATTCTTTACAAACTGAAACTCAATGTATGTATGTATGTATGTATGTATGTATGTATGTATGTATGTATGTATGTATGTATGTATGTATGTATGTATGTATGTATGTATGTATGTATGTATGTATGTATGTATGTATGTATGTATGTATGTATGTATGTATGTATGTATGTATGTATGTATGTATGTATGTATGTGTGTGTGTGTGTGTGTGTGTGTGTGTGTGTGTGTGTATGTATGTATGTATGTATGTATGTATGTATGTATGTATGTATGTATGTATGTATGTATGTATGTATGTATGTATGTATGTATGTATGTATGTATGTATGTATGTATGTATGTATAAAGAACACACATCTGGATTTCTCCGTTGTATGTAATTCTGACATACCGGAAAAAATTAAAGGTCACAGAAATAATTGCGGATGACGATTTTAACCATTTTTGATTTAGCGACCACCGAAATAAAATCAAGCATGGACATAATTTTTAAATGATGGTTCGTTTACATTTGGACATGTTGTTTCAAAAAAAGCATTTGCTAAATGGAGTGATTATTCGGCACAAACTGAGTATCGTGTTCCATTTAATGGATGATGCTAACGAGTAAAACATTGACACCTGAAAGCCAGACCCTAGCGCCCCATCTCTAAGTATTATCTATAGTGGGAAACGACATCATTCAAAGAATACGGAGAGCGACAGCCAAGAATTATCCAAGTCGAGTGGATTCAAAACCCTCTCAATTACTTCCAGGCTCCGAACCTAGATTTATGATCATGTTTTTAAAGGCAGACACCAAAATGTTTGCTTATCAGCATTGTCAGAAAAACGGCTTTCAATTACACAAACTCTTTCCGAGTTAGAACACTTCATTATGTCCAAGACTGAAATCACGCGAGATGTCCAGTCGTTGTGTTCCAGAAAATTTGAACCTAACATGGCTCATAAAAATTGCTTGAGACCTTTTTCATACTGTTTGCATCCATGAGATAGATATTACTCGTTACCAACAGCTGACCCGGTATGTTGTATGTCAATTATGCAGGTGGATATTATCATCAGGGATTTGATTTCAGTCCAGAACAAGAGTAGCAACGAGGGACAGATCCATCTATTAAAAGCGGGCAAACTTAGTGTTAAACATTAATTTGCAGTAGCTCTGGCAACAGTTAATGTAGGATTGCATGCGAACTTGACAATATTCTGGAAATCAACTGTTTCAAAGTAGTTATGATATGCCATTAGAAGAAAAGAAAAGATGGATACGAACCTACGGAAATAGGCGAAGAGAATGATTACTATACAGAATACAGAACAAGAACATCAACAAGACTAGAAAAAGACAAATATACAGTCAACATGTTAAGATATTCAGACCAATAATAATTTTTGTCTCGTGTTTTGCTCGTGACATGGCTGATAGAGTATACTGTTATAGCCATGGAACATTGTTATGGATGTCAGATACATCATCCACGTGTTACGTATATGTAATTAAATAATTGAATTGCTTGTGTGTTAGTTTTAAATTCGTTTTTTTTGTTTCATTACATTTCATTTTAATGATTGTTTTCATGGGATTCGATGTTTATAAAAGTAAATTCTGTTTGTATAGAACGTAAAAGATTACATTAGCATTATTTTAGATCACTCTGGATCATATAGTTTGTAAACATCGAGTGATAACGGTTGGCTTTTTCCAAAGTCATGTAGGCTCACGTGTTACCCATGTGTAAACAGTTGTTTTTATTATTCATTTCTAGGGTGAGAATCAGACGTTTTAGATAGGGATATTATAAGCTACGTGACAAATAGCAATTTTTTTTATTGCAATGCTCGACTAGAAAATCACGCAGTGTGTCACGTGAAATACCATGTGATATAAAATCAGGTTTGAAACTACTGATTGATATAAAATTAGTTAAGTTGACAAAATACTTTCAGAAGCTCAGGGGTATTTTCTTTTGTTGTCCATTTTGAGTTATTTGGGTTTTTTTAAGAATAATTAATATTCTCTAGAAAGTAAATGCTTCTTCATCAAAGTCTTGGACAAAGACATTCAGTGGAAATTATTTAGAATTTTAAAGCCGGAATATTATTCTTGATTCACAAAATTAAACGAACAAAAGTTGCCATCAGTACAACGAGTTTAACTGACGTCATCGCCTTCCATATTGGAACTTCATCGAGATTCGAATCTAGATTCAATTTGAACTTTATAGTGATAGGACTTATATTTTTTAAATATATGATTAATTTTTTTTATTTTCATAAACCGTAAGTCCTATTTTCTATTTTTACATTGTTTATAAGAGAAATAAATTGTTTCTTAAAATTTACAAAGCTTGTTGACTTCACTCTTTTTTGTCACATTTGTACGAGCCTACATGTAACACATGTCAGTTGATTTCTTTTATAAGTCAAGTTGGAAATTATATGGAAGATGCATACATTATTGAATTGTCTATGCAGAAGACAACCAGAATATTTGGTTAGGGAAAACCTTAATGCACTTGGAGTATGTGTAGCATCTTTTAGGATAAGTGAAAGATTTTGAAAAACATCAGAAATTGAGAGTTTTCAAGAGGGGAATGGGCCATTTCAAAGCAATTAAAAAGTTTATGTTCCTCTTGCTGGATAACGAATGTTTGAATGTAATAAAATGGGGTGTTGGATTGTAATTAAAAACCTGGTGGCCGATAGTTTGGATGCGTGTTGGATTTTAATTAAAAACCTGGTGGCCGATAGTTTGGGTGCGTGTTGGATTGTAATTAAAATCCTGGTGGCCGATAGTTTGGGTGCGTGTTGGATTATAATCAGAAAGTGAGTGCTGTTTAGTTAAGGTATGTTACTCAAAATGTAATGAGTGCAACAAAAGGTCCATTTTAGGTCTTCTACGTACACATACATAGAAAATAAATAATCACAATATCGCGGCACATGCTGACACCCCATAACAAAGCGAAATCTAAAAAACTGCAAGTTCTTCAAAAAAGGTGCAGAATTAATACATGTGTAATTAGCATGCATGAGAATATAAATACAAAGGATTTGAATTCATTTAGAAGTCTCTAAGTTGATGAAAAGTTGAAATTGCTGAAGACCAAAATAGACTACCCTCGGTTAAAGCTACATGCGGTAACAAAACCTGAGAACATTGTATTTCATGTTTAATACATTGCTAATAAACACACAATTCTGCGACAATATTTGCTTCCGAAGGCTTCCAAGCAATTATCGTCAATAAGGGTACGTTTTAAACGTTTTATACGTCTTGCCCAGCTATGTTTTACCGAGCTATCTTTGTAACGTCGGATTAAGGATTAGGGATTAATAAAAGTATTTTCTAATATTGATTATATGACCGATACTATTATATGGAATTTGGATGTGTTAAGAAATAAACATTAGACTGTGCATCAATGTAGTTTTAAAGCATTCTGAAATTTCATTACACACACACACACACACATATATATATATATATATATATATATATATATATATATATATATATATATATATATATATATATATTAAAGCAGTAACTTTTGCACGGATTAAGAGGAACATATAAATATGTGTAATAACCCGTGTAACTATTTACAGGTTGATGTTTAGCAGAAGGACTAAATCTTATAAATTACACCAAGCTTAGCAGAATAACATACAAGTTACATTGTATACATAATTTTTAAAAGGTGTTTTAATCGTTGCTTTCTATTATCTGTACATCTTTTAAAAAGACTAGACATAACACACTTTATACAAAGTTTACGTGCTACTACTTGAAATGACAAAAAAAGGTAGAATTGACTGTCGTGTAACGCAGTAAACGATCATGGACACTTCTGAAGCCAAGAACATGACACCGATATTTTATATATTTTTTCTGACATTGCTTGAATTATCGATTCAATACAACAACATTAGTTTGATACTTTTTAAAGGGTAGAGTCCAAATTAAGTGTAATGCTTTCTATGTGTAGAAAAAAGCAATACTCGCATTACGTTAAGCAGAATAACTTCATTTCCCACAGAATCACTATTTAAATTATTTATAGGTAATTTAAAGTTAATGAACCTAACTGAAACTTTAAAAACTTTACAAAATTTGACTATGAAAAATTGAATACAGATTAGATCTTTTATATTTACATCCATAAGTACTCTCAAGTAGTTAAACTGATTGACCTTGTTCCAGCTTGCCAATATCAATCGTTAAAATTTCTGTCTGCGAATGAAGTCTATAAACGGACTAGACGATAGATGAGATAACGAACGCAACGGAATGCACGATTAAAGACCATTAATAGTTCCGCCATATTAATCAGCTGTACTTAACGCCCACTTATATCTTTACCTGGAACAATTATGAAGGTCTTCAACTGTTGCTACGTGTGAGTGCATGCCTTGTGTAGCTACTGAAAATATAACATCATTCAATATATTAGCGATCTGTGGCACCAACTTTTGTATATTTGGATTGCATAATATACTACCTTCAAGGAAAATATTCAAGTGTAATGACCTGTCGATGCCAGTAAGTGCGTTTGGATCATACAGATCATACGATGTTTGTCTTGCAAAGCGTGGGTAATATGAGAGAGAGAGAGAGAGAGAGAGAGAGAGAGAGAGA
>JAEAOA010000686.1:1057500-1092500 GCA_016746295.1 Potamilus streckersoni | reverse complement strand
TTGCAAAGCCAATCACAATATAAAATGTGATGTTTCACTTGCAAAGCCAATCACAATATAAAATGTGATATTTCACTTGCAAAGCCAATCACAAATTTAAAATGTGATGTTTCACTTGCAAAGCCAATCACAATATAAAATGTGATGTTTTTACTTGCAAAGCCAATCACAATATAAAATGTGATGTCTCACTTGCAAAGCCAATCACAATATAAAATGTGATGTTTCACTTGCAAAGCCAATCACAATATAAAATGTGATGTTTCACTATCAAAGCCAATCACAATATAAAATGTGATGTTTCACTTGCAGAACCTGTTAGTTTGTGAACTCTTAATAATGTCTGATTCCTAGTTCTTTCACTTTTGTTGATGTTAATAAACTGTCATATCTGGGTCGGTTGGATAGAATGTTTTTATTCCGTCACGAAACTGAAAATAAGCGAAGGTGGTAGTTTACCTGGTGGTATTTTTGAAGCTGGAGGTGCTTATCTTAATAATTAAAGGAACCCTTAGTTAAAGCTACTCATAACGGAACGAATTAGTTGTGACAATTATTAAATTAAATATAGGAGAAGTTGGATTTATTAATAGGAAGGCATACTTTTCATTCTTTTGTGAACGTTGGTAGTTAGTAACTTTCAATTAGAGGACCAATTATTCGTGTGGTGTAATGTTGGCCTATCCCAAACAAAACTATTAAAAGTAAAATTTTAAAATCACTAGATCAATACCGGGTCCATGTAAAGGTAAGTACAGTGGTATCTACTAGGATCCTCCAGGTAAATAAAATGTCTCTAAGTTGTGCTCCTCTCCATGAGAGCTGTGAGAAAATTTATGACTGATACATATGAAATCTTTGAATGACAGTTTCATTTACGCTAACGCAATTTTTGATTGACGGATCAAATTAGCCAATCATTATCTTGTCCCATCAACCTAGACAAATTACACACCACTGTGCTCCAATTGACTTCAAACATACGATTACAAGAACTTAAATATAATTACATTTGCAATATTAAGCTAAACTTTTAATCAAAATACAACTGTTTGGTATAACGAACAATGATTTGTTTTAACTATTATGGCATGTAAAATAAAACTATTCTGTTAATCGCACTACATGCGTAACAAGATTACTCGGAGATTTCCGTATATTCCTTACTGGCGGAAACGACCGAAATACCTGTACAATGGAAAAGCACTGTCGTACTTACAACTGGTAAAACGTAATGACGGGCACGGGTATACCGGTAATACCAAACACCTCTACGCATCACTGTAATTGAATTAAAGCTTCGTAAATTATTTAAAAACATAGCCATAGAGCTCCTGTTCAGTTTACCTGTTTAATTCATAGTCATGTCATACCTCCGTCTAGGTTTCAAATTCTTCTTTGTCCGCAAAAAAGTGATTGCAATGTGTCGTTTGAACAACCAACCATGATATCATATCATATACTGGATAGATTCGTGCTCTTGCATTCTAACAAGTCAGTCAGTCATGATCATAATTCCTCGTGTCTACATAAGTTTTCTCTCTTTGCTTTTCTTAGTTGTTCTCTGCACTTTTTTGTCCTACTGTTATAGATTGTATTTAGTATCATTTGGATTATCCCCCTTTTCGTAATCGGCATATAGGATTGAATTTAAAGTTAATTTATATGAGTCCTTATATTCTGCAAACTATTGCGGTATCTGACGATACCACATATTTTCATAACATTGTAACTTATTAGGAACATACATCGTAGCCACCCAACCAGCATCGTCTAATTTAGCATGAGAAACTTAAGGCTACAAATGAAACAAGAATTAATTCCAGCGCACGAAAACCGCAGCAAACTACTAACCGCTAGTAGGCACAGAACCATTGTGGCACATAGGATTACAAACTCAAGTACCAAGAAATAGGATAGACCCAACCTAATAACAGAACAGCACTGGAGTGAGTAGAAATGCAAACTATAAATCAAAACTATAGATGACTAAGATTATACCAGTCCTCCGAACGGATCTGACCACAAAATCAAGCTCTTTAAGAAATATGTTTGTGTAGAGAGTATGGACACTGAAAAGCCCATGGCATCAAACCTGAGAAAGCTCTCAGACGACCCATACTTCCACAGTTGTACTAAACATGTTTGACATCTTAGTACAATGGAATTGCCATGGTCAAACTGCTGGAAGAGTGTCCAATATCATACATATCAAAACGTTTCACACAACCAAATTGACCTCCGTACTACTTAACAGGCTATTGCTAGTTTTCATATATATCTACACTACACTCTTGCTTTGCACAGTATATCTCCCTCAAAGTCCACCAATCAATCAATATAAATTCGACAACGTTATTAAACTGCTACCAGTATCTTTTGGTTTTCTTTACGACTTCAATGGCCACTTTGAAGTATTTGGTATGGTGGTTGGGGTGGGATGCTACAAATATTTCGATTAAACTCTTATAGAAGTCCCACCCAGGCTCGATTTTGTTGGAAGCTAAATTAGGGAAAGATAGATATAAAGTTCAGAGCCTAAAGTCTACAATACCGACGGTTAGATGGTCATATATACAGAAAAGTTGAAATACAATTAATAACAATTTAATAACAATTTTGTAATCAGATGATTCAAATTTCCAATTACAATCCTTCCACTTGACACTTTAATAGCCTATTGCATCGCATGTTTAGCAGTGTGAGATCGAGTTCCACCTGTTCTTGTATTCTACTCATCTGTAGTATTCTTCTCTCTCCTATTTTTGCCAATCCCTTTTGCTCTTCCTGCCCCACTTTCTCCAAATTTCTTTTTACTCCTCTTCGACTTCTTTATACTCCTTCTCCTCCTCCTCCATTTCCTACTACAAACTCAATTTCCTCCTCCACCTTCTATCCACCTTCACTCCACCGACAAGATATCTGTCGACTTCAATTATTTGGTTAGTCTCAATTCCGTCTCCACCTATTGGAAACTCAGAACGCAATTGAACCGGAAGTTCTCTGTCCCATATAAAGCTTTATATTCGAAGCTTACAAGTGGCTCTCTCGAAGTAAGCCTATTGCTCTGTAATTTTCCCAGTCGAAATTAAATATTCACTTACGAATTATGACAAGTATAATTAGACCTACATTGTAGAGACTATATAGGAAAATTAATTGTGTTCTATGGCCATAGGTGTGAAGTGGTGCGATCTATCGCATGTGCCGATTCAAGATGCCGGATTTCCGGCCGTCATATAGCCTTGCGTAAAAGATCAACACCAGCCAGCGGCAACCTTAAGACATCAAACACATAGCCGGGGTAATATTCCTAAGACAGTAGACTATAGCTTGCTTATGCATGACTTTATAGCTGGAGCTTAGCAAACATGACAGCCAGCATAAGCGTTAGAGCTGTAAATATATCAATGAAAGAGGGAACAAGATAGGCAAATTTGTTCAAGCACAGTCTTTACCTTTTTAATGATAAGTCATATACCTAATTGCATCTAACCACAACCACATGATCCTGTCCTTCCTTAGAAACTGACCATCTGTAATCCTTCTTTTGGTTGTTTTCTCTTGAAACGTTGGTGAGCAGCTATACGGAAATGACTTTTCAATATATGTAAGAAAATAAATTCTCAAACATCGAGGCTCCGGCACGGATGGAAATTAATTAAGGCAGAGTGGTAAAAACGAAAATTCCTACGAAGGTAGAAAATGTTATTATAGATTAAGACCTTACTTCTTTCAATGAATCTTCTATACAACTTCAATTCTTGGATCCTGAGAAATGTATTGAAGGAGCTTTTATTCCATACAGAATTCAAATAAATATTATCCAGTCCAACTTAATAAGTGTCGTTTGAAACCGTAAGGTCAACGCACATATTACGTTGTGCAAAATGCAGGAGAAACTCGATCGCATTGTAAATTTACGAACTCGAGTTCAATCAACAGGTCTGGTACGTTAAGGTGTATTGATTTGATTAAGTGGTTACCTACAAGTTGACACCATCTTAATGTGCGCCTCTCATATACAACTAATCAGTTGAGATTCTCTCGTGCAGCCAATATAAAACAAACAAATTGAAACACAAAATAATTAAACATGTACTGCATCTCTTACCTCGATCTTAACATACAACCTGAGGCAAAATACATTTATTTAAACATATTTAATACCAACTTTTAAACTTAGTGCAAATGACACATGATCTCCTAAGTTAGAATTGTCTTTTCCCAGTATTTTGCAAAATTCGAGGAACAGCTTGACATCAAGGTTATGTACAAAAAGCTTGCGATCAGCTTCCATTGAGTCCGTAGACCTTCCCGTTATTTTTCCCAGTTCGTCCTTCTACTCTTACACAGACGAACGTGCATAGTCTATCATTCTCTGATGAAAAAGGCGTTAAAACCAAAACAGCAAAATTAACAACAAAATAAGTTGAATAGGCATCAGTGACATATCCTGATATTGGAACATTAGTAAATTAACGGGAGTAGGAAATATATATTGACAGTCCTGTAGTCAAAATGAGATGTCATTATTCCATTACATTAAGAAGGTACCTAGTCAAATACGAACAATAAATCATTCCTATATATGTAATATGTAATTATAAGGTTATGGACACAAGTACACATCCATATTTTAAAATATACATACATATACATATCCGGTTGCAAATATTAAACATGCTGTTGTTTCGTAGTGAGAAGGGAATATTCTGAATATGTTTCACAATGCACTCATCATCTTGCAAATGGGATTAGATAATGAAACATGAAAAGGGTGGTTGAAAAGGAAAGAAGGAAAGAAGCTCAAGAGTATTTTGTTGTTAATATTAAATTGCTTCAAATTCAGGTTCTAGCTGAAACGTATACAGATGAAATTATCATAGAAAACGCTCTAAAATTATACTGCGTGCTACTACTGAAGAAAATACTGGAGTATCGTTTAGCAAGACCCCCCATAAACACAAAAGTTGTAAATTACGGCAAATTAAAACTTCAATAATAAGATGAATATCTTAAGATAGCGATGGGTTCTTTTAAAATAGATCTGGACTTGTGTGATATTGCCATTGGTCTAATATTTTTAAAAATTTTACTTCTAAATAAAGTCAGATTTTGATCGATTGTCACTACTAATTAGTATGCAGAATCCATCAAATGTAGCTTGTCGTAAAAGTTATAAGCAAAATCTAGTGATAATTTGCTTCATATGAAAGCAGTTATGTTTACATCATTTTCAAAGATCAAACGATAAATATGAAGAGCTATTTTCCATTTTGCTTGTGAATATGTTTTCATTTCTTCTATGACAAATTATGAAGGGACGAGTTATCTAAGCTTGATGCAATTTTTAAAGTACAACATATTTCATGAATTCATTCATGATTTAATGAGCAAGTGAAATTGGTTAACGTTCACATAAACGTTTCAAATTTTAATTGATAAAAACAATTAATGTACATTTAGCTGAATATTAAAATTCTGTTGTGAGTGAGTCTACAATTTGTCTTACTTCATTTCAAACACAGTCATACTTGTTTGTTATTTGAGGCACTGTCTTTTAGTTGTCGGTATTACATGGTGTATAGAAACCGCTCCAAAGTATGCATGCAATTTGAATACTTATTGGTCACAGCTTTTGGTAGAAAATTATGGGTCAAAGAAATTCTAATCTGTGCTGCAAAACAAGTTAGTTAGGAGAACGAATATAATTTCAGAGTAATTGTTTGTCGCAGTTGTGTTATGATGTATAATGTTTGAAAGCACAACAAAAGATCAAAGGTATCAGATTCAGTAAAATGGAACATTGTTAGAAAAATTCTATGCGTCAGCAGTTTTATCTTGTCATTTTTTAATCAGTTGACTGAAAGAATTTTGCCAAAATTTTAATATCAACAGAAAGGAAATATTTAACCACGATTTCAAAGTTTGTTGAAACATTATCACATTTATACCTGATTGCATGCAATTTATTTGCTTACAACAATATGTCATGGTCAGTCAAATAGTGACCCTGTTACTTGTGACGTATGGTGTTTGTTTTATTTCTTCCCTCTGTGTTTCATTTTTAAGTTATATTCACATACATCTTGAACAGTTGAGACTATATACTTGTTTGTCAAAATTCATAGTATACCTCCGAATTTTTTTAAATTATAATTTCCCTCAATTTCCGAACAGCTAACTCGCTTGGCACTCAGCGTTAAGAGGTTAGTGTTAGGACTAACTGGCCTGGTTTATTTGACTGGGTGGGACATCATGTTACATGTCTGAGGTATGATGCGCCAGTGCTAAGCATAAACATGAACTGTCACACTGCAGATATCGTAGGGATATGCCTGAAAAATTGTTAAAAAATCTTAATCACACACACAAGATACACACACCTCAATTTCAGAAGGCTTATTAAAAACAAATGTCTGTGCAATTTCTGCTGTGTGAATTCAGTACATTTTTGGCACCTGCTTAACTCCATATCTGTCTAAAACGTATACGATTTTGTGCACATCATCTTATGCTAAGAACCTTTCCATTCAATGTTATTATACATATTTGTTCTAATATCAAACATTTCAAATAAAATTTGTTCTTTTCTGAGTGGCCATTTTTTAAATAAAATAGTTGAAAAAGCAGTAAATATATAACATTTTATAAACATGACTTCCAAATCCTCTAATGATGTCATAATTACGTATGGTTAATAAATGCCTCAAAAAGCACATCTCAGAACACTATCTCATAAAATTTTAATATAAAATAGAATAAAAGAAAAAGACAAATAACTCAGTTTGTTTATCCCAACTGTCACATATGTATCGTCTCTTTCTATTCTTCATATTACCAATGTTGTTGTTGAGCTTAACGCCATTTTCAGCACACGATAGGCTATTCATGGCGGCCAGTATTAATGGTGGAGGAAGAAACCGGGAAATCACCGGAAAGAACCACCGACCCACGAGAAGCTACTGGCAAGCTTTCTCACATATCCACATTCGCCAAATCCTAGACTCGAACCAATGCAGACAGAGGTGAGATGGCAGTGATCCGTAACGGACAGAGCTTTAGACCACTCGGCCACTCGGGGCCCCTCATACTACCAATGTATGACAGTTCTGGCATGCTTTGGTTTTACGTTTGAAGATTAATGAAATGGAACGCTACCTGTTAAACCCTTATCATCCAAATTTAGACACAAGTTATTTTAAAAGATCTTTGACAATAAATGTTTTGGACTAAGTCGCTTGTTAGATTCTGTCCATTATTTATCCACTCGGTTGTGACATCCTGGCGGGAATACATTACATTGTTGCTACACATTGAACCAGAGATGGAACATTGCACCAATAAATGAACGAAATAACTAGGACATTAAATTGTCGCATTGTGTTTGCTTTCAGGCAAATCTTTGTAGCTAAATCTCTGCACATATGCGCTCCGTCGACTCTTCTGATTCTGAAACAATATGCTGATGGTTTATTAGTAGCGAGACTCTAGCTATTTTAATTGATCTTAGGACATTGTGTCCATGAACTTGCATTGACAATTACTCTTTGAAAAAGTTTATTCTCCTCATCTGGATGCGCTTATTTCCAAATACATTTTGTTGATGCAAAGTCTACGTTTGACAGTATAGCATACGTGTATCGTGCTGAGAACAGAATTATTTATGTCCTTTATTTAATTTTTCATCATGAATATTTAGTGGCCTTAGCTATGAAGAAATGATACTGAATTGTGTTGGAATTCAGATACATGCATGGGCGCCCATCACATGGGGCAAGCCCCCCCTCTCCTTTACCTCTAAACATGTTTCAGAATACATCGGAAAAACCTAATAGCTGACAACTACATATTCCTCACCCCCAAAAAAATTAATGTCCCTTTTTATAATAAGATCACATAACGTTTTATATTTGATATATATTTGGTATATTTGATATGAATGCGATGGACGATCGTTATTTAATTAGGAAATATAAATCAATACAGAAAACTTTTATCTAATGCTTCCAAATATTAGATTGGGAATAATAGAACATTGTGTGTTATGAGCAAGTTTACATAATTCTAAATAGGCTTTATATAAAAATACATGAAATTCATCAAATAATTGTGAATTTCTTCTCTGAGTTAAACTTAAGTTATAGCATTACGTTTTACAATAATGCCCCATCTTGTGACGTCCGTTTTATATGTAATAGCTCTATAAATAAAATTCCATTACATTATTTAGCTGCTGTTTGAAAAGAGCCAGTAGATATCAGCATAGAAATAATTGTTCTTTACATCTGTAGACTTTCTTAACTTAAATTTAGACCCAGTGACACGTTTTCAAATAGATTTTTTAGGCACAAAATTAAGCAGTGGTGTCACCATTGGTGTCCTCTACCATTAATGCTGGCCGTGTGCTGAAAAATGGCGTTAAGTCCAACAACAACAACAACACAGAAGGCAATAAAGCATTGAAGGAATAATCGTGATTAAATATCAAACTGAACTTATTTTCGAAGCAGTAAATTAAATACTCGTTCTTCTTTATATGGAAACTATTTTGAAGCAGGTTGCTGATAAAAACGCAGCATTGTTGGCAGATGAAAGGATTTTGAAGTTTGAAAATTAATTTTACAAAACAAGTGACAAAGGGCCGAATTGAAAATAGTATATGATTATTTTCATGTGATCATTAAACAAACTCTAGATCGGGAGAGGTGGGCTTGCCGAGTTGCCTAGTGGTCTAAATCGCTCATCGTTACGGATCACTGTCATCTCACCTCTGTCTACCTCGGTTCGCGTCTCAGGCTCAGCCAGCGTGTGTACGTAAGAAAGTTTGCTAGTAGCTTCTCGTGGTTCGGTTGTTGTTTCCGGGGGTTTTCCAGTTTGTTCCTCCACCATTTATTCTTGCCGCCATGTATAGCCTATTTTGTGCTGAAAAATTGCGTTTAACTCAAGACAACAACAAACTCTAGAAAATAATTGCACTTACGTAAACAGTGTATTAAATTTGTTTGCTGAACTCGTAAAATGACAGAAAATAAACACCGTTTGCTGACAAATATCAGAAATATCATCTTTGCGTTCATCCTTTGAATTATTATCTAACCATCTATTCAGCAAATCTTTATTTCCTTCATTCACTTATTCATTCGTTCAGTCATTAAGATTTTGTCAGCTAATGCATTCATTTATCAATTATATGCATCTCTTTAAAAATCAGCATGCGCATATATGTCCGTCCATCCGTCTGTTTTGTGTAACATTTTGTCTGTATGTTCATCCGTGCATATTCCGAATTTAACTCTTAAAACTACGGGAATAGGTCAATTGTCTACAGAATACCTGACATTGAATATTCAACATATTAGTAAAAGTTTCATGCTTTTCGACAAAAGTGGACCAGGAATCATTCGTTTCCAGTCGTTGATCATTTTCTTACCCTTTCATATTCATCAATTTAACATTAGTGCCACAATTTTATGAATACGTATAGAGCAATTTTTGGATGGCCCATAACTTGAACATATATCACTCGAATCCAACCATTGTTGAAAAAAGTAGGCTTTGTATTTATCGTGATGGTAGTTTGCATCACTCCGTAAATAGCCATAACATATCTATATATAACATATTTATTGATATAATTAGATCAGATAGTGTATATATATCTGCAAACATACAGGTAATATTACTAATCTAATGACATATTCGGGCACATTCACAATATAATGATTATTAATGAGCAAAACGAATATATTGATTCGTTTCGAAACGGCAAAGAACTTTAGCAAATGTAAAATTGAAAAATATATACATACATCTTTTTCTAATATTTACTGTTGATGCTTGCATGTCTTTGATCACGTATGCTATCAATGTTTCAAATGTAAAACCACATAATATCAATTATAATTTAATATACGAAGTTCCTAACCAGTCTTTAACATTCCGCAACATAAAAAAATACTATTCGACGTACATTAAACGCATATTCAACCAAATATTCGTAATAAAAAACACGGAGTTTTGTGATCAGGTAAAATATGAACCACACAACGTCCAAAAAATTATATTCAATATTACAGGCTAAGTCAATGTTTATACGGTAAGATATTAGAAAAGAATACCTAGAAACAGCATTATTCTTTTGTTCTGGCGTGTCCCGTTCTTTAACATGCTAGATCGATCACAATCATTAGAAAAGAAAGATAAATATAAGAAACAAGATAAAACGTTATATGTAAAATAATTAAAGGATATTACCGTCAGATATATTGAATAAAAGGTAGATTTAAAGATCTAGGAAAAATCATCAAATCTATACTTGATGATGAAGAAGAATTTAATTTTATTCAAACAGAAAGAGAGCCATTAAAAATTTATTTTACATTCATTAAAGTTAATGATTCAGAATACCGATTATCTTAAATAATGGTGCCCTGTTACGAAGAAGAAAATTATTACCTTTGACTTTTTCTTCAAAGTCCAGAAAACAAAATTATATTTAACGTAATTTACTGATTTATGAGAAAATTAACTGATTATGGTTGGTTGATTATATGATGTTCATGTGAAGTCAATGTTAACATGAATAGTAGAAACGCATCGATTAATCAAACTTGAAACACGTTTTGACAACAGGTGTCTGAATCGGATCGTAACCAGGAACTTTAGATCTAGACTTTGGGATGCATTCCTTCGCAAGGAAATGAAACTGAAATGACGTTATGATAAATATATGTATTTCTCCAAGTAAATTGATACAAAACAGTTTCAACAACGGTACACAAGAGCTAAGATGAAAAAAAAAAATCCAAGAAAATCCGAGTAGGACAGACTAGTCAGTATGTAAATAAGGTGGGAGTTGTGTTAGTGTATTGTTCATCACGCACTCGTATTATTATGTAAAGAAACCCTTAACAAGGTCGCCAAGGCACACACGACTATATACATCCAAGCCATAATTAATTGCAGAAAGAACTTGTTGTTACTGTCTTAATGTCGTTATAATACAACTTATACCAAACTTAAAACCACGTCTACCTATGAACGGGTAAGTGACTGTCAAAATTCAAGACAATCATTTTGAACCCAATGCACGTTGATAATGTTGGAAAGCTGGTCTAATTATCAAAACACCACTTTACGGAATCTAAATGATATTATCTTTTGAGCAAAGCACAATAGTTTTCTTAACAATTAAATAAACCACACTAGATGATCAAGATGGCGTTGTAACAACAATTTAAAGTTTTGTGTTTTGCAAGGAACACGTTAGTAATATTGGTTAAAATGGTTTATGGGAAGGACTGCAGCTTTACGACATCTGATTGGTCAATTATTTTGGGCCTCACTACAAATTCCAGTCAATCATATTACAGAAATCTAAACTTAGACACAAGTCTGGATTCAAGTTCTGTATGCGAAATCTAAATCTAAAATTCAAGAATGCACGGCGATGAATTTACCTGTGTTGAAAACGTCTTGAATTCAAACGGCGGGAAACAAGACATCAACGATTTCCTTCGGTTAAAAAATATATTGAAGATAAATACTATCCGAGTTAGATTTGTAAGGTGCTAAATTTAATAATAACACAACTTAATTTATGAATACATAAATATGTGCATATGTGTTAATACCATTTTTTGGATTTCTTATACACATAGGTCTGTTCAGACTTTGATATATACACACAGAAGTGTTTGTTTTTTAATGTCATTGATACCGCTAGGATGAAACGCGCATACGCAAGGAAATAGTGATACAAAAACGGCTCTTATGGATTAAGTACAGTATTGGTTTGTGACTAACAGCTCGGAAATTGCTTACCTTCTCCTTCCTTTTAAGTTTCTCTATTAGAATGTAATCTTGTCAATGTTCTGTTGAAAAGACAATACTTGACTTTTTCGTATTTGTTTTGTTCTTTTATTATTAAATAAAGTATACAACTATGAGGCGATTGTTATTATTATTATTATTATTATTATTATTATTATTATTATTATTATTATTATTATTATTATTATTATTATTATTATTATATTCTCCTAATTGCTTCTACTCCAGGCACTCTGAAAGGAAAATATCGCTGCTAATCGGAGCTCTCTCTCCGCTATTGCCGTGAACCTTAGGCAATTTTTCGTATAATGTCATGTAGTCAAGTGATACCTTAAGATCGATCTCAGGAAATGTGATTAATAGGTAAGTACGATCTGAAATAAATTATGTGTTCATTCAAAGATCTATGGCTTAGTTACAGTTTTTTTTAAAAAAAATCTAAAACATGTTCCATGCAACACATTATTTGAAAAGCAGTAAGTGATTTAATTGCCAAATTAAATCTACATCTGATTATTGGTTTTGACGTTGCCCGGTAATTAGGTCATTATTATTACGGCGAATCATAATGACTCTATCAACTGTCAGTTTGTTATCAGTGACGTAACAATAATAAACTTAAAATCCGTGTCTTAGGGAATTCATATTTCTCAAAGAATAGAAACCTGTAAGACTTTGCTCAACACAAACATTTAGGATAATTTATTTCAAAGCATCTTATAATGTCTTAATTCAAATAATTTTAATACAAAATTAATATTCTATGCAGATTTGTAACTTTGATAAAGTTAGTGTCTGCAAAACCCCAATAAATAGTTATTTTAAAAAAATAATTGTTGATACTTACAGGAAAAATCTATTTGAAATTTTTCAAAACTGAGATGTGTTTGTTGTTTAGTAGCTTCTATTGTTCAGGTACAGTATTTAACTTAATCAGTCGTGAATTTTAATTATACAATCTCAGATTAAATTCGCAGTAGGAAAGTTATATTTTTTCCCAAAAAAATCTATAGGAATGGGTGCATGTTTTTTTTATCTTACTTAGATTACGTTGCTTGTCTGATGAAACCGTGGTCAGTATTTACATATATCGAATGGAATGTTTTGTCGTGACGTGCACTTACAATTGCCAAGTCTACGCTAAAATATTGATTGGAGGTGTGCCTAGTTGGTTGGATGCCAGATCACCGTGTTATGATGTAAACAGGTAAGTAGGAGTATTTAAGCCAAAAGAACATTTACTGTGTTATATTTTGTAAAAACAACTACGACTATTCCACGTACACACAATCGAAATGCCAGTAAACTCAGCGAACTAAGGCTAAGAGGAGAGACAAATACATTGGAGAACTCAACAACAGGGGAAAAAAAGAAGAAAGTATTTAAAAAGTTTGAGTTTATCATCTATCATTAATGCTTCATTTCATTATCGGTGAAACTTTGTCAGATTGTTCGATATACAAACTTTAGGCACGTCATTATAAATTAAGCGCATATCACTAGGAAGGCTACACGTTTCAGAAAGATCCGACGTATTACAACGGAGATGAAGGAATTCAGTACTGACGCTGGGAGTATGTTTGACGTGAAATATGACAGACCAAAGAAAACGCCAGCTTGGGAAGAAACGGATACTGAAACTAGAAGCAAAACTGTTGCCCCAGAGGAGAAAATAAATATAAGTCAAAATTTTGAATGTAAACATCGCGTTCGTTGGATGGATGAGGACTTGGGCAAAACTATGGCTATGGAAAGAAAAGACGACATTAGGAAAAATTCAGATTCTTCCAATAAATCCGGAGAACCGAAACCCATCCTGAAGCATAAAGCCAGGTGCACTGTTGTCGTATCGGGCAATTGAAAGCAAGGAACATGAAAAATACTTTCAAAAATAGATCCTGATTCAGTTGGCATGAAAAAATCCCTTTTGTCGCGATGCCCTTCCCACAAGGTCTGTATACATGACTCTTCAGAGGATTGCGTTGAATAGATCGGTCACCTGCAAATATTCGTTGGTGTTACGTATATATTGAGAACAGATTTTAAAAGGAAGCTTTTCGAACTGTTATGGACAAATTTACGGAAAGAAACATTGGAAAAACACGCAGAAAAATATCAACGATACTTATCAAGTTGTGACAACCCTTTGCAGTCCAGGATACATCGTTTAACAATGTATTCTCACAAAGATTTGGAGCTAGTGATGCTACATATAAATGACTGATTTATTGTGAGAATGTATTTCAGTAACTATAGTTAAATCTAGTAATGCTTGAGAACAGATAGGAGAGTACAGTTTTCACTCGTGTGAGTTTCTCTTCGTGAACGTTGTAAATGAACGGTTTATCAGTTAGATACGTGATTATGAGAGAAAGGCAGTTAGGACAAGCGAGACATTGAAAGAATAGAGCTTAAGTCTTTGACCAATGTCTATAATAAATGTAAATATGACATCAGAACAAGGAAAATATACAATGCACTTTTTGTACAATACATTTATATCAAAGAGTAATTTCATATCTACCGACTAAGACCAATCCAACTGACAACTGCACAGACCTTGATCTGCCAGCGCATCATTGTCAGACAGATCTTGATCTGTGCAGTTTGTTAGGGGTAATCCGTATATCAAACAATACAGACGCTGATCTGCAGGAGCTCTATGCTACGGTAGACCAGGATCTTTGTTGTTTGCAGTTGGAAATGACTTAAAAGCGAGTATATATGGTATTTGGAAATTTCTCATAATATCCGTTGAACACGCTGAAATCGGATTTAAATCATTTATTTATGTATTTTTAGTACATTTAAGTACATACATCGTGCTTGTCCAAACTTAATTTCTGTTAGTGTGTGTATATATATATATATATATATATATATATATATATATATATATATATATATATATATATATATATATATATATATATATATATTCAATCAACAAAATAAAAATGTCTAGAACCATAAATGTTAGAATTTGTATGCTAAATATCATATTTTGTGCTCATTCTCTCTTTCGCATAAAAGCACTCAAAAAAGTTCATTTTTGTGTAAGGACAGGAACTCTATGAATATTTATATTTCACACACACTCACATAAAGATCGTAATTGCATTATCTTTGTTTTTCATTTACCTTTTGAATCCTGGCCGAGTCACAAAACAACTTATAAAAATGTTAATAGCAGCTGCCTCGCTTGGCGCTCAGCATTAGTAGGTTAGTGTTAAGACAGGTCAGCATGGTGTCAGGATAACGTGACTGGGTGCCACACTGCAGACATCGTAGCGATATGACTAGAAAAATTATTAAAGTTACGTTAAAATCCATAAGAAACACACATACATAGATACTTACAAACACAAACACACTCACTAATGAGTTATTAAAGACTCTAATTATAAGAAAGACTTTAAATTATTTAATTCTACACTAATCGTGCAACTACTTTTCTGATGACTGGAGCCTCCGCGTGCGAAATGCAAACTTAAATCTGTGACATCTCCGACACTAAACAGTGTTTATTTAGTACTTGTGATCAAGTACTTCTGCAATTTGTCGCAGTTTTTGCGCTTAGCTAAATATAATTGAATGTGTACGTAACCATTTTCAGTCATGATAGTGGCAGTACAGATCAGAAACAAACACATTCACGAACAAGATTAGAGGGTACACTACACGTACATTCAGTATCCTGAACGTGGCATCGTACGACTGTTGAATTTTTAGAATAATAATGTTTTTTGTGCAGTAAGAAAAGTGGTGTATTCTTGTCATGAGCTACTGTATTAATATAAATGCAGCTTTTCTGGTTGATCTTGAGCAATAATCAAATGACTTTATTAGAAATTACCTGGACGAGGGAAATATTTTTCCAGGATATCGTTTCAAATGTCCTGAAATGGACTATAAAAGACATTCATGTTCTACCTGCTATGCTTCTTTCTTTCTTTGAACTGAAATAATGACGTTCTTATTTTTTGTTGCTTTTTCCTGAAAGGTACAATAAAGAATGCCCATATCAAAAAGATAATTATAATATAGTTTATTTCCAACTGATGTACAGCAATAATTCAGAATTTTTATCAATATTGTCTGAAAGTTCAAGGTTTGAGCGAGCGATTATAAAACTAGATGTCCGTTTTGAATGAAGCTTAAAATAAAATTCACTTTAGTCTATTATTTCATTTACATTGTGCATTGGCTTTACCTATATTAATATATGTCTGATTATAGAACGGTTTCTGGAATATAAACAGATATATATGGCACATACATCTGACAAAAAATTATTTCATTTATACCTGTCAGATTTATATGGGTATCATGTTCGCTGTATATGGTTCAGAATATGTCTCTTTTCTGTGAATACTCGCAGTGCTCTCCTATCGATATGCATGCATGCATATGCAAATACTTAAGCAAATATATATATATATATATATATATATATATATATATATATATATATATATATATATATATATATATATATATATATATATATATATATATATATATATATATATCGTAGTAGATAATTACAACAGAACATATTAGATAAAATACGGTTGGCAGGCCTTTCTATCAATCTGGGTGGTTCCAAAAGCATCACGTGCCATGCGCTTTAGAATGTAAACAGCCGTAAAGGAATATTTACCCGTGTTTCCGCTTTCTTAGCTGTAGTCTCACATGTGTATAACGATAACAGGGTACATTTCAGACAAATCAGTTCTAAAAGGGATGGGGTAAACGATAGAAGCATGTCACGCAAATTGTTTGCATTGCAATGACATCGAGACTATACGTTCGAGAATTAAATAAAAGAGCTGATGAATGTAACACCACAGATACATCAGTATTTGAAGAAATCTCTCATTAAACAGAGGGAAGAAATGTTTTGCATCTTTTATGTTGTTTTCTTTTGTTTTCTTTTCTAAGCAAAGTTAAATGTCGAATCAAAAGGAGGTTGTTTTCTTTTAGCGAATTTGTTTTAAGTCTACAAACTTATAGCTTTTGAGCAAATGTGTTTCTCAATTGAAACGATAGATACATGTATTCCATTCTAAGTCGTCACCCATGGACAGACTAAATATTGTTCACACTTACTCAAAGCAGTGGAGAAGGAGGTCATCATAGATTCTGAGAACATATTTTGAAAAATGGTCAGTTTCTGAAAGATACGATACTTTCGACGAGTAATGGACGCTGTGACTGGAACAGTTTTTTTCAGGGGTGGGTGGGTGGGTGTTATTGATGAAACAATAAACAGTATGCAATATTTTGGAAAATTGGTATAACATTGTCAGTTGAGTGCACAAAGATTAGAACCTATAGTATTGGTAAGTTTATGTTTCAGAAAAATATTACTTTCTCACCCCCCCCCCTCTCTCTCTCTCTCTCTCTCTCTCTCTCTCTCTCTCTCTCTCTCTCTCTCTCTGTGACAAAAATTACACACTTACCCGAACCGAAACTTGTTATTCTGTCATTTTTTAATAGAAACATGACGCGAGGTCCTTCTCTGTAGACTTTCAAACATAAGGAACTCGATGCCATCCTGGTTCTCTTTTATGGCAAAAGCATTCTTCATGAAGCTCCATGAGTATAAGATACACACACACACACACTCATATATATATATATATATATATATATATATATATATATATATATATATATATATATATATATATATATATATATATATATACACTCACACACACCCATACACACACGCACACACATACACACACACGCACACACACGCACAAGCCTAGAAACTTCCTTTGTCGTCTTACGACGGAGACTCATTAATCACACAATGTAGAAAACACAGTGAATCGAAGAATCTAACTTTTTACCAAAGGCAAACTGAATCTCTCCGTTTTATGCTCTAAGACGAAGGTATAATGTTCCCATGCCGACATATGTAAAGGGCCTCACTTTTGACAAGAGTTCTAGTTTGAAAATGAACAGGTATTGTAACCACAAATGGTTGTTAAGCTGTCCCAGTACAATATTGAACCTCAAAAAGCACGAGGTCAGGTTCCTTACAGACTTTTGCCAAAGGAGACCTTATAGTTTGTCTGAGTCTCTAATTTATGTTCTTTATTTGCAAACTAGCCTTTATTACTTTTAACGTTTTCCTTGAGTATAAAGGTAATTTACTACTGAACAATGTACCGTGTGTGATCACGATCTTTGGCTGGTAATTTACCATTGAACAATGTACCGTGTGTGATCCGATCTTTGACTGGTAATTTACTTCTGAAAAATGTACCGTGTTTGATCCCGATCTTTGGCTGCTAATTTGCTACTTAACAACATACTGTATATGATCCAGATCTTTGTCTGTAATTTACTACTTAACAATGTTCTGGATGCAATCTCGATCTTTGGCTGGCAATTTACTAGTTCACAATGTACTGAATGTGATCTCGATTTTTAGCTGGTAATTTACTACTTTACAATGTACTGGATGTGATCTCGATTTTTAGCTGGTAATTTACTGAATTCGAACATTATCGTAATGCATGTTCCTGGCTTTACGATTTTACTTTCTTTCTTAATTCTTTTAGCATTCTTTTAACTACAAGAAACATGATAATAACAATTAGATGTCTCTGTATTCGACAAATAAAATGAAGAGGAATTCAGATGTGTTCGAGCAAACCAGCGATTTGTTTTATATGCTCGCAAGCATACTTGAGCGTGTGTGACTTGGTGATATTACCATTCTAGATGACCTAATGTGTTGGTTACGCACGTATAAAACTTTACTAATCTGTATTAAGCAGAGCAAAACGCAGTCATAATATTTCTTAAGTGCATAGTGTAGACCTGGGAGGTACAAAATCTTCAACACGGTGGGTCTCATAGACCAAAATGTGAAAAGTTCGTGAGCAATACATATGTATTGTAGTAATTATACTATAATTATAGAACTGTCTATAGGCAAAAAAACATAATCTATTGAGAATGAGACCTACAACCATTCGACATGAATTCAGAACTCTCGAACTAAGCGTTGCACAGCCGGCACTGTTTCTCGTAAGTCTTATATCGAATAATTCATTCCAAGTTATTGTTATGTTAATTGTATTGGTAATGTTATTGAAAAATATAAGATATGTTGTCGATATACCTTGTTATTAAACTTTTCCTGGATCCGTATACATTATTAATAAACCTAACCTGGATTCACATCCCTTGTTATTAACCTTGACCTGGATCCATATACATTATTAATAAACCTAACCTGGATTTACATATCTTGTTATTAAGCTTGACCTGGATCCATATACATTATTAAAAAACCTAACCTGGATTCACATACCTTGTTATTAAACTTGACCTGGATCCATATACCGTATTAAAATACCTAACCTGGATTCATATACCTTGTTATTGAACTTGACCTGCATCCATATACATTATTAATAAACCTAACCTGGATTCATATACCTTGTTATTAAAATTGACCTGGATCCATATACCGTATTTAAAAAATCTAACCTGGATTCATATACCGTATTAATAAACCTAACATGAATTCATATACCTTGTTATTAAAATTGACCTGGATTCATATACCGTATTAATAAACCTAACCTGGATCCATATACCATATTAATACACCTAACCTGGATTCAGTTACCTTGTTATTTAACTTGACCTGGATTCATAAACTGTATTAATAAACCTTACCTGGATTCATATACCTTGCTATTAAACTTGACCTTGATTCATATACCGTATTAATAAACATAACCTGGATTCATATACCTTGTTATTAAACTTGACCTTGATTCATATACGTATTTATAAACCTAACCTGGATTCATATACCTTGTTATTAAACTTGACCTGGACTCATATACCGTATTAATAAGCCTAACCTGGATTCATATACCTTGTTATTAAACTTGACCTGGATTCATACACCGTATTAATAAACCTAACCTGGATTCATATACCTTTTTATTAAATTTGTCCTTAATTCATTGTCCAGAATTCAGATATCATGTCGTTAAACTTGTCCTGGATTTTTACATCTATCAAGACTGAAAGTGAGAACTTATTCATTTAAATTCGAACCTTTCCCTATTGTATTAATAAAACACCGTTTTCTCTCTGTGAAATATCCTAACTACATAAGTAAATATTTGCTTTTTATGGTGGAACCTATAATCTGATTAAGGCTTTTATATAACATTGTTTCTTTCACAGGAAAAGATGTATGAATTCAAGATAGAAGACTTACAAGCCACAAAGATAAAAAGATTCTTGAAATGAGAGAGAGAGAGAGAGAGAGAGAGAGAGAGAGAGAGAGAGAGAGAGAGAGAGAGAGAGAGAGAGAGAATTCTGCTTTTTGTTGGCATATAAGTCTAAACAAAACTGATATATCCTGATTTTGTATGCATCTGCTAGTTCGATGCACTTGTGTCTTTACCTTTTGCTTTGATTTTGCCTGTGAATATATTAGATTATGCTTATTTATCGGTTACTTACACGTACTAAGAGAGATTTTGGACAAATGCGTTTAAAATACCAAATATTGTTTAACTTCACGGTATGCTTCATTTCAACACAGTACATCTGTTTCGTTGAGATATGTATATGAAACAACATGGCCGCGACGACGTAATTACAAGCCAGTCGTCTCAGTTATATTTCCTAGACACAAAGGTATATATTTTTATGGGGTGGGAGATGGGACTTGTCTTTATTACATCCGGGGTAAGGTAGTCATGATTTTGAATTGGCAGAATGATTAAGGTCAAACTTTGTATCAGAATTTGCTAATTAAGCGCAGATGTGCATGTATGCATGGCAGATCGCAAAGGAGTACTTTGTGGCAACATTGCTAGTAGGTGATCGACGGCACATACCTAACTAAACCAAAAAATATGACTTCCGAAATGGGACATAACATATTCCCATTAACGTTGATCTCATTAGAGTAATGAAAGCCTGCTTACAGTGTGAGATTCGTTGAGACAATATCACCATCTTTGATTGAACCCCTAAAACCAGTGTCATGGCAAGCTAGTAAAGCATTGTTACATTTGCTGTAAACAAACCCATAGCACACCTGAACAATAATACGTGTTACCACTGCACGACCATGTAACCAAAAAAAAAAACAGCTTTCTGATTTACAGAATCTGAAAATTTATTGGAACAGAAATGTGATGATCTCGAGCGATATGTTAATAGGCACGATATCAGTGTTTATATTGTTCCAATGAAATTTGATTCTAACATTGGAAAAAAACAACAACAATGTACCTGTTTGTGAAATGTTTCAGATGACTTAAAGTAGACTGTATTTAGGATGATACTGATAAGCAGTGTATCCCCCAGGAGTTTAAAACTGAGGGTCAAAAAACTCTTTGGTGTCAGAACTGGGGGTCAAATAAAAAATGTGGGGGTCAAAAAATGTACTGCCAAATTTTCATCTAATCCATACTTTTTCAGCTGGAATAGGATTTTGCCATTTGCACAATATTTTCTCTCTCTCTCTCTCTCTCTCTCTCTCTCTCTCTCTCTCTCTCTCTCTCTCTCTCTCTCTCAAATACAGAATAAAACAATAGGCACAATTAATACAAATGCATTATCCATTCAAAGGATACTTTTATTAGTTAATTTTCCTTTTAGTTTAAAGTCGTACTTTTAACAGTCTCTTTATAATTTTTCATAGCATTATTATAGACCAACACATTACATATAAGCCATTTCAAAATTCCATATAAATCTTTTTAACAAAACGACAGTTTCATTTACTGCCTGTCATAAAACGTGTACCATCATCGGTTTCATTGTACTTCGTCCTAAAACACATTTATCCAAAAATCAGAGGCTAATGATTCATCAGCTCTTTAACAAGTTGCACTTGAACTTTTAGATCTTTCTTTCGCTGCAGCAAGGTTAGAACAATCTGCAACGACCTCCTGAATTTGTAATCCAAATAATGAATTTGTATCTGCAAGTTTATTTCTTTGTTCTGAAAGAATGTTTTAGGTAATATGTTCAAAAGATATCTTGTGGTGATCAAGGGCAGATTTTTAAAAATTCTCAAACGATGTCACGAAAGAATTATTCACTTGTGTAGCCTTCGCAATCACGATGTCACACCAGTAATCCCAATGCCTTGGATCTGCCGTATTCTGATCAAGGGCATATTTTATCCGTTTTTCATTAGAGTCAGATCGACATTTACTCTTTAGTGTTCTGCTTATTTCACTTTCTTCACTAATGATTCTTCGTGCAAGTCGTTTCCATCACGAGATCACATTTTAGTGCAACAAGAATTGAGGTTTGAGATGTTTCTGGACATTTTGCTAAACATGATAGAATCGCGTGAGAGCTCGCGAGATCAGGGGAAGCTACTCTGTCAAAATATTGCCTAATGGTAGTCTGGTTCTCTGCTTTGTTTGCTCATTATTGTATTGTGCAACACACAGAGCATACAAAACAGGAAACCGGAAGAAGTATTCACGATGCCATCCCTAATGATGTATAATCGTAGTATACATGATGCCATCTCTAATACAACGCATTGGATATTAAATAAATCCTGATTATATTTTGCAAATACTTTGCGTCAAAAGAACGCACAGCAAAAATTTATGTGCGTCAATTTTCCATAGTGTGCGTCCCTGACGCACAACTGTGCGTAGGGGAAACACTGCTGATAAGTCACTAATACACGGACAACTCATAGGAGACAAAACTATGTTTAAAGCCTATAAGAAGAGGACCACGATTCTTGCCAAACTCAAGATGAAAGGGAGCCCAAGTAAAAATTTATAACAGAGGAGTTGGACCAAAATAACACATCGAACTAGTATAAAAGCTGAACTTGCTAACCAAAGACAATAAAATGTAATCTATTTAAATTTATAATGTAAATATCTATTGCAATATGTACATTATTATGAAAGTATCTGTAATTTAAATCTTGTTTTTGTTTAGATTTTTTTTCTTTCAAAAATTGTTCTTCATTTACTTACACAGCATTGAAAGTAGCGTTTTGAGATTTTACTTAAAAACACACTGGCTCAATACAAGAAGTCTTCTTACTCTTGCGTGAATGTAATATTACACATGTACAAAAAGATCTTTCAATGTTAAGTCAAAATGTCACTGAACCATTCTGTTTCCTTTTGTTAATTGTATCGATTATTTAACATAAAACAGATATTTCGTTTCCTTCTGGTTAAGTTTACTTTTAATTATAATATTGGATTTTATAAGGTTTTTGCTGAAGAATGCTACAAATAATTTCGTTTTCAAATCAAGTCACAATTTTTTTTTCATTATCAACGCATTTCTTTCACATTTATTTTGTTCATAATTCTCTGTGTCTTTCCCTTCGTTTAATTTTTTTCTGACCGTGTCAGACTGGTTTTTATAATTTGCACATACTAAACGTGTTTCTTTATAGAACTAAAGCAAAGGCGGCTAATCCCGTCTTATTCATTACGTTAAATCTTTAACATATTGAGAAATGGTTTGCATTTATTTTGTAGGAGAAAAGCATCAGACGTTTTCTCAGTAGAGTTTGTAATTACATTGTATTTAACAATCACCTTTATATCTTTATACAGTGGGAAAATACAATTAATATGTTGTTGTTGTTGTTGTTGTGCTTAGTGCCATTTTTCAGCACATGATAGGCTATTCATGGCGGCCAATATTAATGGTGGAGGAAGATACCGGGAAATCACCGGAAAGAACCACCGACCCACGAGAAGCTACTGGCAAGCTTTCTCACATATCCACATTCGCCGAATCCTAGACAAATACAATTAATAAAATGTTTCGTCTTTCACGCTAAAATATGTTGCAGTGTTGAATTTTCAAAGCTTTTGGCACATGTCAGTAGTAAAAATCGACATAATAAAATTAGTCTAAACGCTGTTACGTTTTAAAATCTAGTGGATTTGAGTTTAACAATTGATATGATATGGATGTTATTTGTTTTTATATTATACATTGAAGTTAATTCAAACCCAATATCCGTATCTGACTTATCCGATAGTTCACTATGTTGTCAACCAATACTTGCTTCGAGCTGAACAAACCGCACCAGTTAGTTGTACACAGGTTACAGAAAAAAAATGCATATACATAACGGAATACTCAGTGTTCGACTGTGTGTACTCTCATAGTAACAATCACTACATTTATATTCAAATTTCGACTGTGTGTACTCTGAATGTAACAATCACTACATTTAACCACATGTTACTGTATTATTATACAATGTTAAGTGTTTAAATGTTCTGTTATTGCGTAAGTGTGGGCATTTAACTTAAATCATTAAGCAATGAATTACATTTCCACGCTACACACTTTGTAATATTTCTTATTACTGCACTAAAGACGTGGTTTGTGTTCGTTTTGACGGAATTTTTTTTAACACATTTTCTATACAATGAGGAGGAAATTGGAGGTTAGTGTATTTTCCACCGACACATTTAGGCAGCCGACCATGGCCAGCATGGGGAAAGGGGTATGAAACCCACGACGCTTGGATTAAGAGCCCGACTCTATGCCAGTGGTGCTAAAGTGACTCCCTAATCATCAAGTTAGCAATATTTCAACAACTTTAAGTCAAAAGGTCACCATAAATCGATTAGTTGTGATATAATACATGAGGAGGACGGGGTGTGTCGAATATATACTATGCAACCCGATTTTCAAATCAGATGCCAATCTGCTGACACGTTATATTGAAGGGGTGTGGGTTGAAATTGATATAAAAGATACAGAATATGCTACTTCAAATCCCCCGTCTTCCTTGTACATTAGCAAGAGATTCCTTAAATATCAGTACTAAGATATGGGTTTCACTATAGGTGAGAAACTTTTCATCATGGTGATTTTTAAATGAGGACCAATTCGAAGATAATTTTAAACATCTTTGAGCGCCAATGATTCTTAACGAGATGTAATGTATAATAACCTAACAAGCGATGGCAGCTGATCAATATGTTGTATACAGTTAATATATCTCACCAACATATATTCCTCATTGACCTGAACTTCTGCTTGTGTGAGGACAAAGACTCCATTTTATATTACCTGGCTCTATTCGCCCGTTATAAGAGATGGCACTATGATGAAGGAGGTTTTATCAAGGTTTATTAATTTTATTACAGGTATAAACTGGACAAATAATAAGGAGCTTGTTGTGATATCAATGATGCAATAGCAAATTTTACCTAGTTTTTCATTCAATTAGCTAAAGAATGTATTCTATTTCAAAATTCAATCGTTCCGCTCACATTAAGCAAGCATTTCAGAGCACGACACGTATCATAAACAGGAACCGCGTCCGCATGACAAAATATGTTATTATCATTAAACGAAATCATTTAGAATAATGCAAACTACACCATAAATTTAAAAGTCAGATGATAAAATTTCAAACCGTAACTTTTATTCGTGGCTTGAAAAATATTCATAATACTGGTGCAAATTTGAAAGACTATTTAAAATGTGTGCTTCAGGATAGTTCATTATATGTAGCAACATTCTGATGTCGGCAGATCAGAATTCCTTAATTCCATATTTGCAGCGATAATTGACGTTGATGACAACATCGTTAATGTACCAGATATACATTTAAGAACTAGCACGAACTTATCATCGACTTGTTAATAATAAAATAAGACTTTATATGGGCAAACAAAACCTTTGTCCTTAACAAATCTTGGGAAGTGAGTATATAACACGAGGCCTCAGTTACTTAAGTTAAATACAGCATTTATAGCTAAAATATTCTGTATTCCATTTAATATGTCTCTTGTTACAAATGTATTCCAGCCTAATGGTGAATAGCAAAAGTAATAATACTGTGAAACAGAAAGGACATGTGATCCCTCAAATTACCCACCATTGACATTACGGAGTTGTACTGGAAAAGATATTTAAAAAAAAAAATACTTTTTACAACCACCTACACTCAAATGAACTTATAGTAAAATACCAATCTGGTTTTTTTTTCTTCATAATTCAATATCAATGCAGGCCATAGATGTGTACCTTAGTGGTGCGGTCGTCACACCGCAGGGGTCAGTTTCACGTCGGTTATTATTTATTGTGTTCATTAATGATATACGCGACACCCTTTTGAGTTAAATAAGACTGTGCTGATGAAAATTCACTGACCTATTCATCGAATTATACGTACAAAGTCTGATATGTACTGAATGCAAGATTACAAACTATTGACTATTGGTCAAGGATGAAAATAGCTGATTTTAATCTAACCAATGCCATGGAAATATTATTCTTGCGACAGTTAGTTCTATTTTAAATATAACGAATATTCTAAATACAAATTCTGTTGTTTTCTCGAATGTACCGAGAATGTCTAGAAGTAAATTATAGTAGTTTATGCAATTCAACCAAATATACTAATACTATATTTCAGTCGATCTCAAAAACGAAAACTGTCTTGAAAATACTTATATATGAATTTAGCAGAAAACGATAAAAAGGATGTGTTTTTATACATATTATCATTAACCTGAAATGCTGATGTTGTTTGGGATGACTTTTCGGTTTGGGATTACTGTGTTGTTTGGGATGACTAGCCGACTGAATACTCTATTCACTCGGAGAATTTAACATCAGAAACAAAGAGAATTGTATTTGATATTGGTAAATATGCGTATTTTTCTATTAAGTATTAAGAAACTGCTTGATATACCTTGATATCAGAAATACCTTAAACAAAATTATTCTATTTTTCATAAAATAGCCTTTGAGGTTTACATATTTATATTTATATTACATTTTGCTCTAATGAATATTCGTCGATATTCTCATTTCCGAATTACAATATATGTTGGGATTATATGTTGACAGTAAAATATTAACTTGTTGTAGAACAAAGAGTTCCCTGATGAAGTGATCGTAAAAGGGCGCTGAAAAGTGTATTCTTTATTTTATTTTGTTACTAATAAGTTTTCAGTCTTAGTCCTGAATGTTGCGCCAATCCATGACGTGGATTAATAATGAATTATTCGAATCCACTACATATTTAAAAACAAGGAATTCAATTCTATGTCAAGTTTAAGAACAAGGTATGTGAATCCATTACAAGTTTAATAACCATACATATACATCCGTGGCAAGTTTAAAAAAAAGGAATATATATCCATGGCAAGTTTAATAACAAGGTATATGAGTCCTTGACAACTTTAAAAGCTTCATAACAAAGAACGTAAGTAATAATAAGCCTAATGACAATGTATATGAATCAGTGACATGTTCCATTGGAAGCTATCGGAATCCAAGACAAGTTTACTAATAAGATATAAGAGTCCATGACAAGCTCGATAACAACGAATATAGGGCAATTTTATTAAAAGTGACACTGCCATATAGCTTGTCTTTCTTAAAATAATAAATGAAGAAAAGAAATATAAAAGAGAGAATTGAGATAACACATGATCTGAAAAATATAGTTCCCTTTCTCTGCATTTTGGTCGAATGGATTTTCTGCTCAATTCTTGATCGATTATCCTATGTACCAATACGTCCGGCATTAAATCCACAAACGACTGCAACAAACGTCTTGATGCATTTCCATGAGTATAGTCATTTACCATGTTTATCAAACAGTAATCATTTGTCATTTATATCAAACACTAGTCATTTGCCATGTTTGTCAAACAGTAATCATTTGCCAAGTCTACCAAACTGTAATCAATTGCCATGTTTGTCAAACAGTAGTCATTTGCCATGTTTGTCAAACAGTAATCATTTGTCATTTATATCAAACACTAGTCATTTGCCATGTTTATCAAACAGTAATCATTTGTCATTTATATCAAACACTAGTCATTTGCCATGTTTGTCAAACAGTAATCATTTGCCAAGTCTACCAAATTGTAATCAATTGCCATGTTTGTCAAACAGTAGTCATTTGCCATGTTTATCAAACTGAAGTCCTTGGAATATTCATCAAACAGCTTCTCTTTCTACTAAATATGTAGGAAAACGCTAATCGTCACCACTTATTTAAACGACGGTCTACACTGTCGTCAAATTAAAATCGAATGCAGACTGGTTATTCATTTTTATCTGTGCAATAGTGAGCTCCTTGCAAACTTCTGTATTATTGCGGTGGATCTTACTGATTGTCATGTACAAAGTACTTTACGACTGTGATAACACATCATTGGTACTTGTCAACAATTAATAAGGTAACTATGAGACCACATGATTAGTACATGCCAATAATTAGTAAGGCAACTCTATGTATTTCGTTCTTTGTCGGATGTGAGGTGAGCTGCAACAGCAAGTTGCAAGTAAGCAACTGACAGCTTAGACTCTATCTGCTTCACCCCTGTTCAGAAGGGAGGAATGTTTTAATTTGGTTTAAGTTAAACTGCCCATAACTCTATTTCACCCTTCCAGTAGAACTTTTAATGTTTTTTGAATGTTTAGAGACCACATAAGAAACGAAAACAAGTTTTTTTAAAAAATAAACCATCTGCCATAATATGTGCCAAATTTGTTTTAAATGCACATTAAAGCTGTTCTTTGGGTACAGCATATAAAGGTGAAATAAATTAATTACATGGGATTTTGTATTTATAGTAGTTTTTATACATGCTATAATAACACATCAATTCATCGAGAATGCAAATATCAACGAGTTACACAAGCTCAAGCATGTGTATGTGTAGCAAACAGATCCCTAGTAAACATCTATACGGAAGGGCTTTCAGTGCTATTGTAATTATAGGTTGCTGCATTTGTATGAGAAAATATGAACGAGCTTTTCGGATGGAAATATTGCACGACCTTGGAAGTGCAGTATATCCATCCGACAAAACGTTTTCATATTTTCCCATACAAATGCAGTAATAAATGATGTATTCCAAACTAAATATACAAGTGTAGATTCATCATTACACAACAACATTTTTAATGCACACGTAATTCCGCCCAGATAAATTTGAACTTGGGCGTGCGCTAGATATGTTTCAAAATAAAATGACGTTTTAGTGTACTTAAAGCTGAAATTTGGAGTCGTATTGTGAGTGAATGCGCATTGCAAAAACTTTTCAATTTCATCTGGAATGAATCGAGTTTGGTATTTTGTCGATTCGACGAAATTTCGAGATTATAGACTGGATTTATCTGTGCCAATTCTACATGAAGTACATAGGATTGAAGCAGCAAGGAGCAGTGTGTTGACATCTGCAAATTTGTTTCTCTACTGTCATTGAATGTTTAAAATCGTAATGTGGGGAAAGTATGAAGTCGTTCAATTGCAATTATCAAAAAGACGCTATGGAATGTAGTGTTTATTTCAGTTTGAGTGCAGTAAAGAGGATGTAATTGCGCTTAGAATGTAGTCGAAATTGCATTACAACTTCAAAATGTGTAATAATGCTTGAGAACCCATGATATGGTTATGTTATTAGGATTTGCATAACTAAGAAAGTAAATTTTGATGAAATACAGGATGTAAAACTGTAAGTATATTTGTGCTATTCTTATTACCAGCTAAAGAACACAGTTTACGCCTTGTCATTTGCATGTCATTTGTAGGGACCCTGTCTGGCATCTGGCGCTATCCTAAGTCCGCAACATTGTATCACAAAAGTTAACTCCGAATGTTGCAAAACGGCTGGTATTTGGTAATCCACGAAACATCTACTTTAGTTCATTTCGCAACGAATTTAATCAATCAAAACGTAAAGGGTCTACTACATTAGTGTACATGACGCGCTTACAAAGTAGTTCCTAATACACTATTGGGAACATGTGTTGTGTACGCGTGAGAGCAATATCGTAAAATATTGCACGATTCTGACAATAAAAAGTTAACAGAGAAAAAATAAGCATATAATAAGGTTGCAAAAAATCACGTAAGATTGAGATATTGAAAGATGAAACAAACTATGTAAACTTTAACGCCATGGCTAATCTTTAAGGTCCTATTTTGAATGCAATGAAGTTACTATGTAAAGGCCCAGTCCTGCGTACATTATTAGAACACAATCAGATAGAATGGGTAAATTATTATGTGGAACAAAGTTAAATTTTATCTTATAGCTGAATCGAAGAAACATTTTTGGCTTCAAAATAGAATCGTTTTCAATCGAGGAGATTAATCGTGAGAACTTCCTAATATCACAGTCTTTAAAATGTTTACAAGCAGGATTATGACCAACTTTACAGTCAGGGTAAATTTGAAACGTTTTGAGAGCCAGTTCGCAGAGATTAATCGTAAATTAGAGCTTCTGAAAACGTTGATATCTATATTGGAGAACATGTGAACACAGTTTGATCTCGAGCTCTTTGAAGTTAAATATTTCATTGTGACAGCGTAACAAATAATCAAAGATACAACACCTGTTCGTTTTCAAAATAAAAGTCTTATCGAAAGAAAGACTCTAAGCATTTCTAGAAACTATAATAGCTCTGTAATTCTTGTAATGAAATGACGTTTGCAGAGAGGAAATGAGAGACCGAATAGTGATAGGCGTTGTCATTATTGTAATAAAATAGACATTTGTCGAAAGAGACAGACAGATAAACAGAGAGATAGAGAGACGGAGAAAGACAGAGAGATAATCATGGTCAGCATTGTATAGTTTGTAATCAAATAGGCTCAAACATGGTGTGAGAGAGAGAGAGAGAGTGTGTGTGTGTGTGAGAGAGAGAGAGAGAGAGAGAGAGAGAGAGAGAGAGAGAGAGAGAGAGAGAGAGAGAGAGAGAAAATTGGAATGCTTGTAATGAAACTACATTGCTGAAAAAGAGAGAAATGCACACTTGAGGAAGAAAAAAAATCATGGTCAAGATAGTAATGATCGCAATAATATTTGTGTGTTTGTGTGTGTGTGTGTGTGTGTGTGTGTGAGAGAGAGAGAGAGAGAGAGAGAGAGAGAGAGAGAGAGAGAGAGAGGGTCAGAGAGAGAGAGAGAGAGAAGTACATGTATATTTCTGTCAGAAAGAGATTGATAACCTAGAATCGTTTCTGAGTTTAATATAATGAGATTCTCGGTATATGCTTTCAGCGTATAATGAGATTCTCGGTATATGCTTTCAGCGTATAATGAGATTCTCGGTATATGCTTTCAGCGTAAAGTGAGATAATGCGATAGAGTTCTGAGTGTTATGTCCTATGATATTTATGATTTCTCATTTCCAACACAAAATAGGAGTTTTTGGTTTTATGTGCGTTTTTAAGACTTAAGGAGAATCATGAGATATAATTTTGGAAAACAGAAATAGGATTCATACATGATTATTTTGTGTGTGTGTCTGTGCGCGTGTGTGTGAAAGATATTAGAGCCAATAAACATGACTCATTTATCTGTTAAAAGAAGTAACAGCAAGATAATATGGCTCGTCGGATGCAGTCGTAAGTCTTGTAATTACTTTACACTACGACGATTGGTCTGAGTAATTGCTAATTACTCTGAAAATACTCTCAACACCAACTCTCCATAATCAAGCAAATAATCACTAAACTCTAACAAACCTCTAACAAACAAATAGTACGAACCCTAGGTTTGTTACAATACAAATTGGCAACGAGAAAGAGGGGGAGGAGATTAAAAAAAATGCATTTTTTCCCAGGTGGGGGTGTCAGGCGAAAGGGGGAGGGGCGGGTCTCTGGAGTTTGTTTTAGCTGGAATTTTCATAGTAGGTCACCCTACCTTAGAGTAACTGGGCTATTCTTGACAAACTTATGTAAGGGAGGGAAAAGGATGTTGATAGCTGACATACAAACTGTTCTCTGTGGCAGAGTATGGGCTTCTCTAGAAACCAATGTCCCTGGTGCCTCGAATCCTCGCATCGCCACTGAACACAAGTGTCGAAAGCTCACATGGCTGATCAAATATTTCGTTAGTTGGACTAATATAATTGTGATAATATATCACAAGATTTAAAAAAATCCCATAAATAGACGATCTCTTTGACTGGAATATCCACTAACCTATAGTTTACAATTGGGCATTAAAAGATAGTAGTCTTCTCATTTAGTAACTATATATGTTGATACATTGATCCCGACAACAAACTGTCTTATGCCTGCGAAAACAAATGTCAACCGCTTTCACACTTGCTATAGATATTATTGAGTCATGCCATGTGCAAGCATATAGAAGGCGCATTTCTTTATTGTACCATATATTTTATCCACACGTGCGATTGTTTATAAATAGTTACAAACACACCTTCAGTGTACACGGAATAGTGCACATTAACTATAACATTTTAGCGAAACGCAATAGCTGCTACTTGCTGGAGAAGTAACTGATCGCAATCGGTTTACAGCAAACAAGTTGTCGCAATTCACTTGTCGCCAATAAAAATTATTTGCATTATTTGATGCATCAAAAAATATTTTTCAATTTTTTTAAAATAAGATTATCCTTTCGTACTTTCCATTTGTATTTGAAACTCGTCTCACTGGAGACCGCTTTCGCAAATATAAGATATCCGTAATTAGTGTCAGTCTTTAAATAATTTATAGTATTTTACTGAAACAGAAAAAGAAACCAAGATGTAAAACATAATTTATAAAGAAGCTTCTAGAGGGCAAGATCTGAACATTTTAATGTCATTAAATATTTATTATTATTTTAATAAGATGGCAGTATAATGATGTAACTCATGCGACGAAGAATAAGAAAGGATTTTTGAACTATAATGAGTACGAGTTAGTATGAATAGATTCGTATCATTTTTGTCAAGAGAGAAACAGAGCATTCAAAGTTAGGACTATTGACAAGTTTGGAAGAGAGATGGTTTAATTAGAGGTGTGCAGTATTACCGGTATACTGGTTTAAAACGGTGCTTTTTTATGTACGTACCACGGTACGTTTTCACACAAGTCGGTTGGTAGGAAGTTTTAGTCAGTAACGAATGTACGAAAATTCCTCAAGGAATCTTGTTACGACCTTAATGATATCAACAGCGTGTTTTGATTATTCATGACAAAATAGCTTAAAAGTTATCTTATTCTAAAAAAAACGTTGAATGATGAATATTAGAAATATAATTATATTCATAATCCGTAATGATATGTTTAATACGTGACACGTATGCCAACGCGCTTTGGCCAAATTTAATATTTTGGAACATATTCGTACCAAATCCAACTATCGGAAAAATTTTAAACAAAAAATAAATCAAACAAAAAAGCAGAACAAAAACATCTAGCCATGTTCTTGCTATTTACTAGCGTATGTGAATATGTTAAGTACATATATTCCATTGTAAGGCTGCGAATCATCATGCGACTTTCAGAGGCGCACTTGTTTTCTGTCTGAATTTTACGCAATGTCTCAAAGTCCAATAATATTTTTCTAGTTTTAAGAGTAATTGTGTTTTATATTTGCTGGCCCGGGTGGGTGTTGGCATGCCACTCAAAGTTTCCCTACCTAATATATAAATAGTGCAGCTAGAAAATTGTAGGCTTTTGTATCGCCCCGTATTTTTGTCAACAGGACGTCACACATTGTATCGGCTATAGCGTTAGTTATTCATCCCGATTTAGTTACATCATTTTGGTTGCATCTTATAGAACAATTAACATACACATAACACACGTTTTTCTTTTCTTCTAACTTTTGGTGATGGCCTGTCCTTATTTCTTTTGAGCTGAAACAGTTTCTTTTCATCGATTTTTAGATAATTACCTTTATTTCAAAATTAAATCATGGATACAATATGGTGTTATTTTGCTATAAGCCTGAGCAAAACATTCTGCCAGCTATTGACAGACGAAAATTAAACAAAAAGGATGTCATTCCCTGTTCCAGAACATTGCATTGTCTGACCCCAATATAATTTTTTTATACCGAGTTTCGTATCGCGGAATACATCAGTACGCAATTTTGTCGTCGTACCCAGCTCTAGTTATAATGCAAAGAGAAAAGAGATGCAAATAGTATGCTCTGTGTTCATTATATAAGAGAGCGTGACAATTATTTTTTAAAAAATAAAGGCTCTAAGACAAAATTCAAAAGTCACAGTTCTGGTTTTTGTCTGTGAAAGGGTTTGTGAGAGGATTAACAGTAGTTTTATTTTTTAAACAAATAATATATGTGGTACGAATTTTGTTAGCTTTATCGAGTGTAATATATTTATATATGCGAAAATAAATTTGAGAGTTAACGTATGGCAAGAAATTAATAAACATGACCGCATAAATCAATACACTAATATTATTAACATTTGGGTGCCCTTGGTATTTTCCGCTATGAAAAACAATACAGCTCTGGGTTGAATATGAGACTGACAGACAGACAGACAGCAAGAAAGAGAGGCAGGATGCAGTGAGTTTGTGTAATGGCGAGAGAAAAGTTAACATTGGTTTGGTTTTTCAAGGTTTCAAGAGATAGACTCTTCATAACCGAGCAATCAAGAGATAGACTCTTCACAACCGAGCAAATAATTTCTATTCGTGTGTGATGTGTGCATTAAAAGCGGAAGTTCACAATATATAAATTAAATTTACACTGAAAACATGAATCTCTTAGACGTAGAAACTGTTAATTTAATTCACAACAATCATGTTTTTACATGCTGAAGGACAGTGTTTGCATTGTAACAACATGGGTTCTTGATCGTAGCTAATATGACGTAAGAATAAAAAAGATATTTAGTTCCTCTACAAACACTGTAAGTCGGTCTAAAATTTGTTATTCAAAAAATATTACGATGCTTTGTAACGTACTAAATAAATAAATTAATCTTTAATTATCCAGTTTTAATATGGTTACCATTTATTAGTTGTGGCTGAAGAAAATATTAAAGAATTACTGTCAGATAACATTGTATTGCACGAAAAGTATGTTTATCAATTTGCATCGTCCCGATATCATAATTGCATTTACTCTCTCTCTCTCTCTCTCTCTCTCTCTCTCTCTCTCTCTCTCTCTCTCTCTCTCTCTCTCTCTCTCTCTCTCTCTCTCTCTCTCTCTCTCTCTCTCAGAATAATTTATCTAAATGATATTAAGTTTCATAGGGTATTATAACACAGATAAAAAGAACTTCACATGGCTGAAATATGCATTCTCACCTGCTCGTGTACATCCATTTAAAAGAGATTTCAAAGGACTATTTGAAATACAATACCGCCGAAAGTAAAGCATTCAAAGAAGCAT
>JAEAOA010000686.1:900000-1052500 GCA_016746295.1 Potamilus streckersoni | reverse complement strand
CTTAACTTCGAAGTTTAAAAACAAATTTCAGGTTAAAATAAAAAAATTAGATTATCCTTAATTCATTCTGCAGACTATTTCAAATACTTTATGCACAAAGAACATAATAAGACTCACCACTTCTTTTAAAACAAACCCTATGTCTTTACAGAGGGTAAGTGATCAATATTTTACTGGAAATACAGCTGCTGTTTTTGTTGTTTTTTAGGGGGATCCCTTCATCCGTGTAAGACGATTGATATGCAATACATATCAGCGATGACCTTTTAGTTTGTGATGCGCTTTTCCTGATGGATAAATGGTCCTGTCCTGGACAGACAGTGCCTTCCGCATATGTCACATACGTGTTCCTGAGTAGATAGAGTCTGGATGACCCACTGGTTCTTCGGTTAGTGCTTTCGGTTGAGCTAGTTCAGCCACTCTTCTGATGCTGCCCTCCAAGTCAGATCTTGCAGTGATAGATGTCTCTGCTGCTTTCCATTGTCTCCTTGCTGTAGAGAAATTCCATTGGCATCCGTCTATCTTACACCCTGCGCACGCGTCAAAGTCAGCGCAGACATTTCAGTTTGAAAACTGCCAACATGCTTCGTAAATTGACACGGGGAACGATGTCAGTTTTGATGACCGTGCTTTGTCATGCTATGCTAAGGTTGCGAGTTAAAGAGCGGAAATGGGAGCTGGTGAGGTTATTCTTGTTGTAGTATTAGATTGTCCAAGTTTCCCAAATACAACAGCAGGAAGACGAGGAAACATGATAGATGATTTTTTTTGGTCTTGGTAGTAAATGTGTTGTTATCACATGTGTGTTTTGTAAAACTGCTGCGGATAGCGATTACGTTTCCAATGCTGGTCTTTATCACTTCGTCAAATGACAAGTTCATGGTCATTGTAAATCATAAGAAGCAGAACTTTTCAGGGGGTTTCGGACTTGGCATTTACTCTGGTAAAGAAATACATCATTTTGTCTAACCTTGTGTATAGATAGAATCCTTTTGTTTCCGCCTACATAATGCGTACTAAGAAGAAGATGCAAACAAATGATGTCGCAACGCAGCTATGTTCACGTCACGCTTGTTCTCGATCTGTCTGATTCAGAACCATCGAAATGTATCGTGCTGCTGATAGTGTTATTAAATGAAAGGAAACAGATGATGATTCGTGGAGGGCATCCAGTTTTCCTTAATATTACATGCCATGATGACCGTATACTGCTTCCAGTGCCTTTCTAAGTAATATATGGCCTCTGTTAGGTCAAGAGGTATAGGAGCCATGCCAGCCTCTTCCATGATGGGTAATTCTGGCAGTGTGTCAAGAGCTAGCTGGGGGTATATCCGTTTCTCGGCAATACAGCTCGAGGTAGTATTCAACCTAGCGAGATATCAGCTTGTATCCATTGGTGATTAACTCGCCATCATGTGACTTGAAGTGGACTACTTTGTTGATGCTGAAGTTGTGGACCAATTTTATCCCGTCATATTTAACGTGGGGTGTTTTTTATGTCTGTGTTGTTGAAGGGCCTTATTTACTGTTCAGATTTTATAAACGATCAAATTTATTATTTGAACTGAACAAGAATAAAGATTCATTAGTGTAGACTTATTTTCACTGTGTCAGTTATATTTCTAATCGATGCGCCATTTTAGTAAAAATTATATCCTACTGAATGTCAAGTTTTGTTGTTTTTTTTTTTTTTTTGTTTTCAATTTCTTGGTCATCATTTTTCAATGCTTGTACTTAGCATTCAATTATCATATTTGAAAACAAAACTTACATCTTGGGATGAAGCATTTGTTACCTTTCATGGGTTTGGTCAAGTGATATAATTGCAAAGAAAATAAAATCTGCTCAAACCAAAAGGTGGGAATATGGCTAGGGACAATTACTTGCCTCGTATGTTACTCTCCTAAGAATGGAAATGTCCCATTTTGATCACATATATATCTAAATACTGACATAGATTTTACTGATGTTCCTAATTGATTCAGTTATTCAAAGGTGTCTATGTTGAGTGGTACCATTCATGTATGAAAGGCATTAATTGACTGGTCTTATGGTCGCTCTATAAGGCATGAATTGGCTGGTATTATGTCTCTGTAAAGAAATTAACTGACCGGTTTTATGACTTTCTAAAATGATTCAGTTGACTGGTAGATGTCTCTCTTTAGGACATTATTTAAATTGTTTTATACCAATCAATTGTCTCACATACGAACCTTCTTTGATATTCATAAATTGTAGAGTGTCGAATGTAGGGTAAATTTCAAGCATTTACAGACAGAACTAGACGGACCTAGCATATGCATTGTAAAAAGTACACTATATTTGGATCTGGAATATATAATGAGAAGTGTACACGAAAAGAAGATACTGACGTCGAAGATGAATGAATTAACTGGTCATGGAGACAAAAAGTGGGCTAAAAGAACGTTCAGAGATTCACTTTCGTTGAGCCCAGAATTAAATATTAGAATTATAGATGTAAAATAAATAGGTAATTTTCCGTCGTAGACGTACATGAAAGTTTAATTGTCGTACGTTATGTGTTGGCAATAAAGTATTAACATTTAATGATTAATAATGTCACTTAATATTCACAAAATGGAAATTCAATGTAAACTATTAGTGGTATATGCGTTCAGAATTTATTGAAAACATCGTCAAAAGACTTGGAAAAAAAATCATTGAAAGTTTCTTGCTTTTTTGCTTTATATAGCAGAGTTCTCTTTGCATACGGCATAACAGTATTCTTCTAAATAACCCTTCATCGGGCTTGCTGTTCATAACGAGATTGACCTATCAGGTACGATCATGCTTCAACTTTGTGGACTGTATAGCATAGCTAAATAACCATTCATCGGACTTGCTGTTCACAACGAGACTGGCCAACCTGGAACGATCACGCTTCTACTTTGTGGAGTGTATAGCATAGCTAAATAACCCTTCATCGGGCTTACTGTTCACAACGAGACTGACCAACCAGGAACGATCACGCTTCTACTTTGTGAAGTGTATAGCATCAATCAAACTTCTTGACTCAGCAGCATTTTTCTATAATGCATGACAGAATGTTAGAGATAAAATAGTAAAACGCAAGATGGCTTCATAAATAATCGAAGAAACCCTGAAACATAAAGCATGGTCTAAAGATAGCACGTAACAGCATCCATTTATTTCATGTATAGCTTTATATTAAAAAGTATAGAGTTTAAATGACATTAAATAGGCCGTCGCGCAATAATTTTATCATATATAAAACAAAAACATGTAATAATAAATTACCAAAATTATGATATTTGTTCAGTCTAATATCCTATCTTTAAATTGATATACATTTATTTTCGAAGATCAGAGTCGATTTATCTTTCCTTGCACATATAATTATGTGTAACTTTAAAGTCTTAGTTACTGTGTCATTCTGCAGCATGCAGCTTAATACACACCTAGTTTTAAGAAAGATATATTCAATACGTGGCAAAAAAGTGTAAAATGTTAAATGTATGCTTCCCCTAATCCACTGTCACGAGTTGCAAGTCAGTCTTCAAAGGTGCCGCCAACTTGTTTGTGTAAATATTTATTACGACGCGTAAGACAATTGTAAACATCGGTCATTATTAATCACATATATATGCCCACAGAGACTTAGTCACCTGGAACGTAAGTGTAGCCAGAATGGAGATTCAAGTTGGACGAGTTTTCCAAGATACACTGTACTGGAAACCGTGCGCAATCTAATGCGCTTCATCTTGAATCGGTAGTTGTTGTTGTTGTTGTTGTTGTTGTTCTGGGGCTTAAACGCCATTTTTCAGCACACGATAGGCTATACATGGCGGCCAGTATTAATGGTGGAGGAATAAACCGGGAAATCCGCGGTAAGAACCACTGACCCACGAGAAGCTACTGGCAAGCTTTTACACATATCTGCATTCGCCGAATCTTAGACTCGAACCCACGCAGATAGGGGTGAGATGCCAGTGATCCGTAACGGAGAGCGCTTTAGACCACTCGGCCACTCGAGGCTACTGTATCGGTAGATAAATGAATGGAATATCCCATATATGTTTTAATTACATTAAATTTAAGATGTGTGAGGAATCAACCATAACGTCATCTGGGTTGCACCAATGTCATTAGTTAATCGTTTGTATGATTTTGATCATACCAGCTACCTTGGTTTTGCATCATTTTGATCATGCCGACTAAAACAGATTCACTTTTTTATATGTGTGTGTGTTTGTGTATTTCTCTGTGTGTGTGTTTCTGTGTGTGTGCTAAATAAATATTTTAGAAACTTTTCATGTTGATAATTAGGGATAAAAACTTCAAGAATTTCATCAAACGACCAAACAAATGCGTTACAGCTTTATATGTTTATTACAGAAACCGATTTGAGCTGGGCTTTCATGAGAATTTCTGTTAAAAAATTCTTATAAATAATTTTCTTTCCTATCACATAATAAAGTACTCTGCTAAGGTTTGCCTTGCATTTTTTAATAAACGCAACAAAACCCAAAGAATAGCACTGTCACGATACTGATATTAGGGTGTGGTTAGCTCCTGATTACCAAAGAATCCATTAGGAATCCTTTATGACAATTATCTATTGTCGCAGAAGTTTTACAAAGGATAGGACCATGGAACAATCATTTCAAATGTGAATAATTTCATCAACCAAATAATGTGTTCTACTATGGCATAGTAATATTTAATTATGACACATTCGATTACAATATTTACATTTTTCATTATCAAACCGGACTTTGGAATGTCGGTCACGGCAATCTGTGAAGGTAGCTGGTAAACACTTGTGGTATCCAAGTTGCGCTGGAGTGTGTAGTAAATATGTACATCAATTTAAAATGCTCATAATTAAATAGTCTGTTCAAATCAAGACTCGCCTAGTTTATCAAATGTAACTGCAGAAGAGCATTATCAGCTATGAGCCATGACTTTGCGTCGAGACCTAAACACGGAACGTAAGAACATTCGCCTGAGTGAACAGGACTCAGGTCAAATTAATTTTCCTATAGATTTTCCACATTTGCATATTAGTGTTGGACTGTCCACTGTGTCCAAATCAAAAATTTCTCAAAGATGATTTCACGGTGAAGTTCTTGTCATAGGTTCACCGATATTTCGTTGAGAGGCTGGACTGTTAAGAAAGCAACGTGCAATTGTAAAACACAGGTTTTACTTCCGGATCATCACCAAGACCTCACTGTGCACTGTCACCGAAATGACATACGGGCACAACCACACCATAAGCTAATATTCTAAACAAAAACATTTTCCTTTAAACTCATACCAAGAATGCCTAAATCTAACTCTTGTATCACCACCAAAAGGAGACAGAATAAAATGCTCTAAAAATGGATGAGAGTACGCTCGTAATAATTGTGATCAGATAGCATAAGATTCTGGAAGCTGGAAAGCTGCATTGAAGGACCAAAGTTACGGTGGGAACGACGAGTTTGAATGAAGATTGGATTTTATGAACTATCGAACAAATGACCAATCCTACATGATATATGTGACAACATATACATGAAAATAATATACTTGTATGATATGAAACAAACTTTTGATAGTATGATGTTATCATAGACAAAGCGTTAAAACTTCAACAAAATATAAATAAAGCCGATTATATGGGTAAATTATAACTTGAAAAAAAATTTGCGCGCGTATTAAATTCGTATGCAAGAAATGATCTTTATCCTACGCTCCCAAAATTTTGTAATGTCAGGTTTAATACATCTAAAGACGTTGTCCGATTCGTAATAAGGCTTGTGATAATTAATAACAAGTGATCGATGCATCTTTTGTTGTAATAATCCATACAACGTCTTTGGATGGATAAAGACATTGTCCGGGTTATTACATTAAAAGATGTTGTCCGGATTGTAATAAGGATTGTAATAATTAATAACAAGTAATTGAAATGTCTCTTGATGTAGTAATCAAGACAACGTCTTTGGATGGATATTGACATTGTCCGGATTATTCCATCCAAAGACGTGTCATTCACATTGTCACAGAATAAGGCAATAAATAACATGGTTTTGCCTTGAATCTATTTCCACCATTATTCGTTGTGCAGGCGTACAAAGTTATCTGAGGTGAATAACTTTTCTCCAGGTAAAATGATTTAGAAATTACATCGGACAAAAAGTCACGGAAAGCATGGTATACATGAGCATTTGACCATACCTATTATTCACTCCTATGTATTTAAGTTTAATACATTTCGAACTAAGATACAAGTCATTTGGAATTTATCAGTGGTGTGCGTATTCTCTACTATCGTCTCAGGCCATAGGGGTAAGTGTCAAACTTTTGTTTTATTTGATTTGTAAAACCTTTTCTCAGTTTTATGTTATGTCGGGTGATGAAGCTTTGTTACATTGCGTGCTTCGTTATTATAATTTTAGTTCAGAACTCATAGTTATAAATAGTTTGGTTTTGTTATGGAAGCTTACTGGACATTATCGAAGCTTATTGGACATTAATCGGGATGACGATATCTTATTGGGTCTGACGGTGTCTTATTGGGTTTGATGATATCTTTGGGAGATCCAGTATCCGATAAGAGCTGACTGTAGCTATCCAAGGTTGGATGTAGCTATCGGTATTACGGCATGCCGCCTATACGTATATGCATGTGGATGAATACTTATAAGGGATCCGTTAAGTATATGAATCGATAAGAAAGGGACCTATTGAAACTGCAGAGTTACAGTTTGTATATTGAATAAACTGTAGAGTAACAGTTTGTAAAGTGAATGACTATTCCAGTTTGTAGTGATGTCTGTTTGTTTGTGTATTTAGTTGAACACAGTATTGTTTAGTCGAAACAATAGTAATAACATTATATGATTATTGCTCATTTTCCTTTGTCTGTAGTATCTCTTACATTACATGAATCTCAAAGCTTAATGTGTTACAAGAGATTAAGTGAATTTCATTTTATATAATACATGGTATATTTGTACCCCTCATTTTAGGCTAGAGGCCAATGAATCGTATATTTGTATTTTTTTTCTTTCTTTATCTTTTTGTGAGTGTGTGTGTGGTGATTTGGATCAATTGTATGATAGGAGTGTGAGATTCAGTATGCTTGTTATATAAGAATTATAAATATATACCAGCCAGAACTCTGGAACGACTGTGCATATATATGAAAATTATCTACTAGGTCGTCATGCGTCGAGGTAGTCAAGCTTGTATAACACCGACTCAGTGCCATCACTTTTTGGTGATGCGTGCTTAGTCGTGACGGTATATGGGCTGGTGCGTGCAGACAAGGCGATGAGTGCCGATTACTCGCGGACTAGGGTTCGGAACTCGGTAGAGTATGAATTTAATTTATTCTAACCTGTATGATAGTATTGTTTGTATTAAACTATATAAACTATATATATATATATATATATATATATATATATATATATATATATATATATATATAATTTCATCACTTTGTTATTCATTTAATCCAGAGAAAACCCACTCGGTTTCAATTCTGCTGCACACGTTTTATTATTTCAGAAAGATGGGCTGGTTTATCCAGGTACATTATTGGTGCAAAATAAGATAGTTGGCAGAGAAATTTATATCCTTTGTAAATAATCTTTTAAAAACATGTTTTAAATACAGGGTCATTTTGGTCAGTTCGAACTTTCTTCATGATTTCAATCTATTTTGCGTTTGTTGTTTATCTATGTGTTGCTACGAGTGTTTTAGCATGATGGAGATTTATCTAAGTTGCTAAGATCCTTGTAAAGGTTGTTGTACTCTTGTTTTTGAATAGCTTATGAAACGATCTCATTTAGTTCTACATTTCTAAATAAGATATCGTCAGTTGTCAAAATTTGTCATTAAAAACGTGATATATAGTCACTACGGAATGGAAAGAAAGGATCTACAAGAATATTCTTTCAATAGCTCAACGTTCTTATTTTAACTGGCATAAATACATTAAGCTATATATTCAATTTATTTATACCTGAATCAAATTAGATGTCACTAAGGAATATACCTTGGCTTCATTTTCTCTTTTTTACGATCTTTGCTTGTTTTGAATTTTAAAAACCCAGGTTCGAGGGTTTGCTTTGATCTTTTGGTAGTATTAAAATAAAGGTAACTATTCATCGTACGTTCATGGCCGTGTATACTACAAACGAGTGTTGCTAAATCAAGCGTACATATAATTTGTCAAGGTCTAATTTATTTTGTTATTGATCCGCAACTTTATGGTTTAATTGTAATTTGGTAACAATTCCAGTCACGATTATCCAAACATTTCTGATACGTAACCAAGGAACTCAGTGATAAAGAATGACGGAGTGGAGAGAGAGATCTGCAGATCTTTTGAGCTTAAAATTCAAAGCATCATTCCTTTTCAAAGGAATGTTAACTCGATATAATACAATTACTTTATTTTGTAGTTTTTCTTAAGAGTAGTGAAATACAGACTGGTAGATGATCAGCAACTTGCATAAAACCATCTTTTCACATATTCATAATTGCGTGCACTGATGTGCATATCCGCGTGTAAGCTCGTACAAAGGTAACAAAAGAAAAGTGAAGCCAACAAGCTTTGTAAATTTTAACAAAATAATTTAACGAACGGGATGTGTAGACAGCGGGAAACTGCATTCAAAGTAAGTGGTTTTGTAATTTTTGGATATTTCACCAAATATAGTGATATGACTGAAAAATTGTTGAAGCTACGTTAAAAATCATAATCACATCACATCACCAAATATAGCAAAGTAGATACAGAAGCATTGCCATCGTAGAATAATATTTCTTCAATTAAATGATTACTAGATTGTTTGAGGATAAACTTGACTCAAATTTCACTAACTATGGATTGTCAGGGTGAACAAATTCCCCATGCAAGCACCACCCCCACCGTACCCCACCACCCGCTCATTCACAGGAACAGCATAATACAAATTTCAATGAGAAACGGAAATTGTGTACCTTACTTTAGTAACATACTGATTTTAATAACCATCAAAGACTTCAAAGTCAGACCAACAAGATTACGTTGCAAATCCAGCTGAATCATCTAGATTAATTATGTAAGATAAATATTGTTTCAACATTTATTTTTCGTATTAATAGACATAAAAAATAAAATTTATGTTCGTTTGAAGCCGATAAGAACAGCCGGCGATAGAAGAAAGTACGGTCGATCAAATTGTACAGATGGATAATTACTTTATTTTACACTGGGTACATTTAAGAACTTAAACTGGCAGTCAAGATTTATCTAACATGATCATGCAGCGCAGTCGTGTTTGAATTATCGTCTAATAACGGAGTGACTGGGCTGCCCTTGAATACTAAATGAGCAGAAATAACAGCCATAAGCATTTCTTTTCAAAACCCTAAATCAATTCATACATAAACCCCAGTACTTTGCATTAGCTGCAAAAATGGAGAAAAACATCTATATGTCTTCAAACAAAAGTAAAGATTTCTCTTGATTTAAAAGTAACGCTGATTTTCATATATTTGCCTCACTCAGCTATGTTAAAAATGAAATAATAGAAGACTTCAACTGCGAGCAATAATTCACAATGCTTTGAAATTCTAGGATCATTCAGAATAACGAATTGGTTGTTGGTTTTCTTTCAATGTTGTCCAATTTCAAGCTACACAGATCCAGATCGGCTGTAACATAAAGTGTTGGCAGGTTCGGGTGTATGCAGTTTTGTCAGGAGTAATGCGTTGAACCATTATCGTGAATCCTGATCTGCTAGCGCATTACGTAAGCATTTACGATACTTGAAACAACAGCAGGTTTCATTTTCGCCGAAGTCTCTAACGATGGTCTGTTATTCCTAACATAGCTAACCAGATTAATCCTTACAAACTTCACCGTAAGTCGATGTGATTCAGTGATTAGCACGTCGGACTGAAAGGGTGCTAGTTTGAATCCTACCATCGGACCTTCATGGGACTGCTTCCGTGGTATGTTCTTGAGTAAAGCACTTTACTCCAATTGAATTAGCTCCAAATAACCTACATGTGTTGTTGGGCCGTAAAAACCTAATCAAATGAATTTCATCACATGCATCGAGTTTTTCTTTTTAAACTGAACCGTTAGTGGTAAATAAAAAGTGTTGTAATTATCTGACAATTTAGTTGACAACTGTTTGTATAACCGGAATGATATGTTCATTATTGATTCAAAATGCATTCAATGCGCTCACAAAATCGTGTAGATCATTTTCCATGCAATATATATATATATATATATATATATATATATATATATATATATATATATATATATATATATATATATATATATATATATATATATATATATATATATATATATATATATATGGTTGTATGTTTCTTTATTACTTCGTCAAACCTTGTGAATAACGTCACAAAACATAACAAAAGATCTAAGTCGAAACACCCCTCTTTCTAGTGAGCCCCAAGTTATACATACATATAGCGACAAACTTTATGTGAATGAAATACCTTGCAGAAATAATTCGCTTGTTTCGAATTCGAAATTGGAAATGAAAACAGTTCCAATACGTGATATTGGTCATTAAAATAGTCAACAAAACAACACAATAAGAAAAAAAAGCAAAATGTTGAGACCTCCTACATTCAGCTGTTCACAAAGATTGCTTAATGATATTAAGTCTCTAAATGGGGTAACAAATGAAAATAATAAAACTATTTTTTTAAATAATTTGCATTGAACATTTGTTAATATTAATTATTATATTTGATTTCTATAAGAAATATCTTTCTATAAGATATATATATATATATATATATATATATATATATATATATATATATATATATATATATATATATATATATATATATATATATATATAATATAATATCTAGCTATTAGAATTGTATCCAGGTCGTTTGTAAAGGTGCACACATTTTGTTGATGCTTTTGTAGGACTGGTCAGCCAGCTATCGGGATAAAGTAACTGAAAGCTAATGATGCTAGTTGTCTGTCGCTCCATGTTCCAGTGCTAGACATCGCTTTAACCTGCCACACTGCAGACATTGTAGCAAGATCACTAAAATTGTTAAATCTACGTTAAAAATCCAAAGGACACACACGCATACACACAAACACATACACACAAACGAAGCGAAGAAATACTTTTTTCGTAAATGTGTTCAAGGGACAGGGATCTGGAGGTTGTGGACACCTGGAATTGTGTCCTAGTTGTCCTACGCTTGCCACGGCACTGGTTAGCATGACATATCCAATCAATGTCGTAAACGTTCAATTAAAACCGACAAAAAAAGTAAGTCTGTTCATTTTGTTTCAAGATAACATACAATTTACAACAGGCTTTTCCATAATTTTTTAATGGATATTTCATTTGGTTAAGATTCCGTCTAAATGTAGCCGGGCTAAATGTGAATGATGCTTGAATTAATTTATCATTAGATTAGATTTAGCGAACTGCAGTTGATATCTTAAGTGTTACAAATGTTTAGCAGTTGTTTTCAGATCAGAGAAGTATATTATTTGATTTTTTTATACCTAACTTGATGTAGATGATGTATCTTCCAAGGTAAGACTCATTCTTTTCGTGTAATGTACTACCGTTGTTATTCTATTCTATTATAAGAAAGCCTCTCCCCCCATTTTTTCCGCAAAGAAAGAAATTCCTACTTTATCGAGCCATATATAATGGTATATATCCATCATAGTATGTCCAGGTAATTAAAACAGTATTTGAGTAATCCAATGACTCTTAGAAAAATTAAAACTACTTAATTTACGAAAGTTTCAGTCAAAGAGTGATTTAAGGTATTCAACTCATACCCGTTTGGAAATTGCATCGTCCCTGGGGTGTGCATTAGAAAAAACTACGGTATTTAATTTTATTATAATCAAAATGTCCGAGACAGAAACTGGTAAATAAATATGTCTCTTTTCAGAATTTAAGTCTGTTTTTACAACTCCCATCTTCGTATGCAACAATACAACACAGTTGATTTACACTCTGCTCTTTGAAAAAAAAAGCGTACAATGATATATAACAATAAATAAGGTTTCAGTCAAAATTATAAGGTTAAGATCATGAACAAAAATTATAAAAAAACATGTGGTGTGATTTTGAGCAGTGACCAAAATAATTATTTCACCTTTGAATGTTGTTCGACTATGTTGATAACTATATTTAGAAAACAACAAAGGTCATCAAAACGCGCTTGTTGATCTAAATCGAACCATATTTGTGATCATAACCGCAAAAGGTCATCCTAATCATTCCTAATCGAACCTCAGAAAAAGAAGCACGTGTTTATGTGACAAAATTAAAATGATATTTAAATTGATATTCGAAATGAGAATATCCCACTTACATGAGAAATAATACTAATGCGTATGACCAAAAACAAGGTGTGAGGTGCAAACTGTGACTATTGACACTTCGTAAGAATAAAAAAATTTCGCATAAAGTTAATGTATAAATAACTACATGCTATAAGGGATACAATGGGACGCGCTGCAGACCATAAAGACAGGCATTGCTTACGGTCAGCCTGATTTACTAAATGTTCTTTAACATGCAATCTTTAAAATACGGTCTCCAGTATGAATTCAGTACAAGGTGAGATTTGGTCGAGCAGACAGTACATCGAACTGTTGCTTACTGAGATCAATTTATTGTTTGAATTTATTTACGTTTCAATTTTTCAAAAAAAAATATATATATATATATATATATATATATATATATATATATATATATATATATATATATATATATATATATATATATATATATATATATATATATATATATAATTCTGCCTAGTATTACCAAGCTTTCTCCTGTTGAATCATGGGAAAGCACTTTTCTTTCTATTTGGTAGAGATTAGTTATTTTATCTCTTTTTTTCTCTCTCTCTCTCTCTCTCTCTCTCTCTTACACACACACACACACACACACATATATATATATATATATATATATATATATATATATATATATATATATATATATATATATGCATATGCATACCTACCTACCTACCTACCTACCTACCTACCTACCTACCTACCTACATACATACATACATACATACATACATACATACATACATACATACATACATACATACATACATACATACATACATACATACATACATCATACATACATACATACATACATACATACATACATACATACATACATACATACATACATACATACATACATACATACATACATACATACATACATACATACATACATACATACATACATACATACATACATACATACATACAGTGATGTCTATCACTGGGACGTCACGCCGAAGACCTGTAGCATCATGTCCAACCTAGTCACATTAACTAGACATACCGGTCCTAGAAACAATTAAGGTAGAAAATGTATTTTTTCGAAGTCTTTGATACTTCATTGAGTAGAACATTAAAGATTTATTTGATGGATGTGATTCTTTTATACAACATTTCAATGATAGTATATGCATTCAAAGTATTCCACGCACTTAAAAGAAGTACTGTCCAAATCTTGTATATTACAGTAAATAATAACTATAACCATTTTTGTGTTCGTGTATACATGTTGCATAAATGTTTAGCAACACCAGCAAGAAATACCAATCTGAATTTTTCAAAATAGGCGATTTTCAAAAATGTTTTAAATTCTTTAATTTCTGCCAAAATTTGTGATCGTGCTGCATTAATATTAACGGGATAATCACTACGTTATCGTATGGAGCTAAACGCATTGGCTGCTAGGTAAATGGATTCAACAAACCATAAGAATAAACGTTTGGTGAAAATATTTCTGAATACACAACAAGTAGATAAGGTTTATAGTCTGATGGTATTCATAGTCTTTGGTACAACTTACAAATTACTTAATTGGTTATTTTAGTATCATTTGACCTGCCACTATACTGTAAACTACTCCTGAGCTCACGTATAAATCGTACAATGTAATTGCGCATACAATGGTGTTTTGTATATTCAGTTTGTATTGTGTGCTTCACCTTTGTCTGTAATTGAGGACAGAGTTCTGGTCTACATGACGTTAGCCGTTTTGTTTTAAAGATGTTTATTAGAATTAGAGTTCAATGCCTACGCTTATTTACAAGTTTATAATGTTCTGGATCCTAAACATTTGAATGTGCCTACGTCAGGTGAAATTGGTATTGACAGAATTAAATCAACAAAATTATTAATTTCTCTTTTATGTTCAGTTTGTGGAAATAACTACTGTTGTGTTTAAATATCAGTTGCGGAGAATCATTTTTTTAAAAATTATTATTTGGAATTATAAGTGCTCATTGACCTAAAACACTGTTTTGGTATTATTGTGAATTCAGGCAAGACATTCTAGATTACATCATTATGATACACCAACACACACAGTATTGAAATTCATTTGGAACACTCAATACTTTCGATTTATAGTAGATATTTTTAGGATTATTTAGGCCTTAATTCCTAATGCTGTAAGTTTCTTACATTTTCCAATTCTACTTTAGAGAAATAATTGTTTATTTTTTTAATACATTTATTGTTTTACTTTGTTTAAAAACAATCAAAGATAATTATTAATTGGTCTAGGAGATATATTTTACTATTTTTCCTTTTTTCCACAGAAAATATTTTAGTCGAGTAAAAAAAATTAAAACTACATTATAATAAGTGTTCCCTAATGCCCTTTCGTATAATAACAGTTGTTAGTCAACAGTAAGACTGATACCGTATATACTCGCATATAGATCAAATTCAACTGTAAACTGCACATTTAGCGGATGCAGATCAGGGTCTATGTTATGTTTAAGTTTGGAGCGACTTATAAGCAAATCTATCCGGCTAATTACATCCATCATCATTCGTCTTAACAATCACAGATAAGTAATACACAGAGGAACTTACATAAATTCTTATTTCAAATTAAATTTATTACATTTGTCAGTTGGACACAACTTTAAACACACGCTAAATGCGGGAAAGTTGAAATCTCTAACTGGCTCTGTTGCCGAGCTTGTCTAAGGTACCTTTACTGAAGATTCACAGATTTCATCTTTTCCGCGTGAGTTCGAGTCCCGACTCGACCAACGTAGGTATATGAGAAAAAACTTTTCAGTAGTTTCCTGTGGGTAGGTGGTTCTTCAAGGGGTCCTCCCAGACTCAACCTTTATCGATTATACTGACTAGCATGTATAGCCTATAATGTGCTGAAATGGCACTAAACTCCATAAAACCAAATAAACCTCACGACTGATTGCGTTAATGTTGACACTAAATATAGTACAGATCACCTAAACGTCATAAGTAACAATAAAAGCCTTTGCAAATATCCCCAAAGTCCTTCCATTTTTGAATTTCTAACTATTGTTTTTACCTACTCATTCTCACGAATCAATATAAGAATATGATAACCGTCCGTCGATTAGTGACGATTTTTAGTACAGGTTACAAATTAGAACCAATAGAACCGTCTGTACTCGCAAGCAAGTCAGATCTTCTGCGAACTGGATTGACCCAGATCTACCATTGCATAATGCTCTGGTAGACCTGAATCTATGCAGTTTGTTAGGTAGTAATCAGTGGATCAAATAACATTGACCCTGATCTACCGACGTATATGCGATGCCAAATTAGATCCATGTTGTTTGCAGATGGACACGATTATAAACGAGAATTGGAAAGTGGATGTAAACATAATAAGAATAAAACCATTAACCACTTTCTTCCCTTAGGACTATACCAAAGTTTCAAAACCTAGGTTGTGAGCTAATCATTCACGCAAAATGCCGTACCTAATTGCCTCAGATTATGAAATTTCAGGTAGCCGTTTGAAAAGAGTGTGGGGCGAACGGATTTATTGTTTACACACACAAAGACAGACGGGCGGCAGGACAGAATGTCATGAGCAAACACAACGTTTAACAAACATTCCTCTATAATCGTTACAAAGCTGGCTGAACATTCTTGCAATGTATGCTTATATTCAGGAATGAGTAGCAAACAAAAAAATAATACTATATAAGACTTTAATATATTTTATTTATTTTATGTTTGATAAGCATTTCCATATTTTCATTTGTTACATTTTTACTGTTTACAGTTTTACTTGTTACATTTTAACTTGTTACATTTTATTTATTACATCTTTACTAGTTACATTTTTACTTTCACTTGTTTTAAGTTTCATCATTTCGTTAATCAGTATCTAATGCACATTTCAACTGTAAACTAATTAAAAATACCTACCCAATGAAAATGCAGAAATATTGGCGTGGACTCCAAAAAATTATCACAAGCATTAAAATGTATATACAAGTTCTCGGTTTATTAAACTCTTAGAAATACACAGAGGATGCTTTCAATAAAAATTCCAGATATGTGATACAAGTATACTACCCCAATATGGCGCATCTTTCACGGGTGCCTTGCATTTGTTCTGACTGAACAGCACTCTTGTACAGATGATTTACATAATATTAAAAGCCAACTTATTAGAAAACTTATTAACAGTAGAATTTCATTCATCATTTTCATGTCATATGAAAAGTGATAATAGCAAAATATCAACAAAGCACACTGAAAAATGTAGCAATGAACGTTATTTGCCACCGACGAATGACCAAAGTCATTCCTTTGACATAATTTTCGCCCTCCTGTTCTCTCCGATTCTTGCTCCGCTTTTAATCACAAAATGTTGCAAACGTTGCAAATCTTACTGTCTATTTGTAGTCAGACCGGATTGTGGGGGTTCAGGGTATCGGCTTCCCTGCACCCGGCTAACGTAAACATACATTCACTTTAAATTTGACCATATTATTATTTTAGCGCATGTTTATTTATTTGGTATTATGCACACTTTGAGTAAATAGAGATACAGACTTTTCCTTTGATGCTGTTTCGAAGAAATCCAGGGCTCTTTTTAAATATTGGAACCAACTCTCAAACCAAACATCACCTGATTCGACCCGTCTCTCCATATGTACCAGACAGCAGGAAATGCATTCCCTTTGAATCGTACGATGTTGGAATAAAAAGGACTGAGCCACGTGTATATTCTAATAAACCTTACTTAAAATATTGTAATTTTTTAACATTCTGCTTGTATCAAACATCATGCTATTGTTGTCTAATGATATCTAATGTTCAAAGCGTTTTGTCCAAGATATGGTATTCAAAGGTTTCTTTTCGGTAGGCTGAGCAAACTGTAAAGTACCCGTCTGAGAGCGTTAGATATGCAGCAGCTTAGATGCAGTTAAACGACTCCTCTCTTCAACTTTCAAGGTCATAGTTGTTATCATAAACGATAGATATTTTGTCTTTTTTATGGTCAAAGAAAACTGCAAATTGTCCTTTAATGACTACTCTGGTTATTGGTTTAAACTTTATTAACACGTGTGAAAGATATAAATTAAATGAACAAAAACCTAGTTTAGATTCATCCTAAGAGTTTGAGCATGATCGCTTCTTTACTTTTATTTTAACTGTGTTAACCGATATTGCGCAGTCACCAATTAATAGAACACGTGATTAAGTGCTTACCATTTTCTTTTAAAACCAGACCTAAGGGTATGAGGTAATGGATAATCTCCAAAAATATCAGGTCAGGTATCGCCTACTACTAGAAGTATCTTTCGACTCCTGTATCTGTAATTGCTGACACATTGTGGACAGCTACACCTGGTTCTCTGGTAAGTCTTTTCTGGTGTGCCAGGCTGCGGACTAGATTTTCTCATCCTCCGATTGTAAAAGCAGATGGCAAGAGCTTTGTGGATAGCTTACGTGGAGCAAGAACTAATGGACCTGCCTCCAGACGTTTCAAGAATGACATGTCACTCGATTGAGACAGACGTGGATTAGAAAGTGCCACAACTCTATGCAGCTTTCGCTCTCTTTGATTCAACTCAAGCTTAAGTCATGATGTTGTACTCCACCTTAACTGATTCCATCAGATCCTGTAGCTATGAGCAAAAGGCAAAGAAGCGGGTGTGATTGCACAGGAATCTGTAGCTGCAGACCTGCACACAGTCGGCTCACGACACTGGTCGCTTTTCACTGGACCGAAACAGAATAGATCTCCTTCGCTGACTGAGCAACCCCTTTTAGTACCATAATGCTCACCTTTGTAGCATGTGGAAGGGGTTATGAAAGATGCAATAATAGTTTACAGCTTCACTTAAACACTGGTCTGCATACCGAAGATGACTGGATTCCCACCTTAGCGGTCGAACACCTGGCAAAACGACAAATGTAATGCAACTTACTATTAATGCATGGAACATATTCACGCCAATAGACAGTACATAAACAAACAGACCGGAGAAAAGAATATTATTAGTTCACAGAGCACTGGCTATATTTGACATCCAAATAGCAGCTATGAGCGAAACCAACCTAGCTGAGGAAGGACAACTCACCAAAGCAGGAGCTGGCTACACATTCTTCTGTAGCGGCCGAAGCAAAGCTGGGCGACGTGAAACTGTTGTTGGGTTTGCTATCAAATCAAAGTTAGTTAGCAGACTCACAAATCTCCCAAAGTGAATGAAAGTCTAAGGCAAACTGACACTCTTTCTGTCTTGAGAAAAACCAATAGCTATTATCACTACATATGTGACCACCATGATAAACCCAGACGAGATCAGAAACAAATCTTATGAAGATATAGAGTCGCCTTTTGCAGATGTACCAGAAGTAGACAAATTCATTATCCTGGATTACTATAGTGATAGAGTTGTAATATATCACCAGACGTGGCCAAATGTCGTACCCAGAAACTGCTCTGAATAACACCTACCAATTACCAATACAGTCTTCCACCTGACAAATCGCAACAAGGTGTGTTGGATGCACCCACGCTCCAAGCATTGTCATCTTATTTATTACGACATCGTCAAACGAAAAGACAGACACGATGCTCAAGTGGTGAAAGCCATGAGCAGTGCAGAATGATGAACGATCCACGAGCTTATTATCCCCAAACACAATATCCACTTCCTTCTAGTCGACACCAAAAGCCTAAAAAGTTCTAAACAGTCTAATGCTGCCAGACTGAAATAATAGAATGCGAAATAAGCATCTATGGAACACATGTGTGTCAACTGGATACACTCGATATAAACAAGGAGAATGTATAGGAAGACTGTACATCTTTCTGAGCCTTTTTGTATTCATCTAATTTCAAAACCCACACCGAGATTTGTTTGAAAATGATGGTTCTGTTATACAGTGACTTCTGAATGAGAAACACGGGCTACAGTAGCTGCTTAGAATACAGCACTATATAATCTAGTTGGACAGCTTTCAATAATATCAACATAACTATCCAACACAAAACCATAGAGTTGTAAGAATCCTGTCTCAAGCCGAGGTTCTCACACGGGCAAGCTTTCCAAGCAATCACATTCTGCTGCTAAAGTCACATTTGCGATGCCCAGGCTACAAGAACGGCAACAAAACATCTTTTTCGGCGAGCTGGAGGTGTGAAAACGATTTCAGTGTTTTCAGTAGGTGACAATTCAATGATTCATTCAAGTTGTCACTGAAACACTGAATCTTGGGAAGAAGTTTGTCCATACTAGAGCTGCAGACTTTGGACGGAGAAAAACTGTAGAAATGCGAGCAGCGGAAATCTCAGAACTACAACACGTCTTTTATTGTTTAAAGCAAATCCAATCGGCATTTCCTACTAAGTGTGCAAAAGACGATTCAGATATGAAATTGGCATGGTCTGCTTCTTAAGTACTCAAGAAGCCCAACATGGTCACTTCGAACCCGAAGGACTAGCAACAATCGATGTGTTTAGCCTGCATAATGAGGATCTTTAAGTATAAGTTGATGGAAGTATTCACTGTTCTTATGTAGTATATTAACACGCTATTCTTTTATTGGGTTAATATCGCTTAAACCTCAGCATATTTAAGCAGAGAAAATATCACACGCGGAAACATCACCCTATTTTAGCGTAATTTTCATTCAAACCTTTCATTTCTCTTTAAAATTGTTTACTAAATAAAATAGAATCTGCGAGTATCTTACGAACAAGATGTAAGAATTTTTATCGCAACTCTGTAAATCAATAACACTTTCTACGTCTTTTCCATGGCGACATTGAAATTGTGACTAAGGAATGGAGTGAACGTTATTTCATGGGATGTCGTGAATGTGTCGGTTATAGGCATTATTTCTATGGGTACTGACCTAATGATTTTTTTGGAAATGACTCATTTTCAATGTCTGTCTGGTCAAAAGAAAATTTAGCTAAGACTTTGAATAAAAATGTGATTGAAAGAGTATTGATTTATTCCTTGAAAAGCAAACTGCCTCCAGTGTAACAAGTGGGTTTGGGTTTTCAATATAACGTTTTATGCTGGTCCACACCACGTTACGTCATTAGATTTTTATTTGATATATGATGGATTGAAACAGCAAATTAATTGTACATCTTAATTTTGTAAAGAACGTAATCTTCCCAGATCGTCTAAATGCTTGAAAAAATGAAAATGATAGAAATAAATAAAGAGAAAGGAGAATAATAATGAATACCCGTGTATTCCACTATCTTTAATATTCCTGCTTTGTTTCATTGATTTTATTGATCATAGCGTTAGAATGTGGCATAGGTCTGTAAACAATAAGACAAATATAACACTTTTATAACTAATTACGGTGAATTCGTTTCGGATGTAATAACATCCAAATATTTATTGCCATACCGAGCCTACGCGAACCTTGTCCGATATTTGTCTAAATAAACACCGGAAATTTTCGGCTTTACTAGTAAATGACTCGGAAATTGACTATTGTGTTAATGTATGAACAAAAGATTTCGCACATGCGCAAACGACCTGCATATTTGCGAAATTGGTCTAGTTACTGAAGGTCGAGAACAGACAAAAGAAATTATTGTTAATGCTTTCCTGAATCATTTTCCACACCTGATGTTTAGAAGTTCTACAATGTCAATTTTACGGTAAATTTCGCAAATTTAAAAATCGAAAAACTAAAAATCAGGCAATCGCTCGGAAGTACACTCTATTGTTTGAATATTTGTATTTCACAGCTTGCTGAATCACTTTTACATATGAATTTAAAGTTTTAGTCGGGTCAAAGACTAGTGGATGCATTAATAATAAATGAAATACCTCGGAAGGTGCAAAGATGACTTCAAAAGTGATTGCATGCAATTTCACCAAAAATATATTCTCTCTCTCTCTCTCTCTCTCTCTCTCTCTCTCTCTCTCTCTCTCTCTCTGTATGTATGTATTTGTGTGTGTGTGTATATATATATATATATATATATATATATATATATATATATATATATATATATATATATATATATATATATTATTCACAAAGGGAATATCTCTCTTTTATCATTTAGAAAATACATCTTTCTTTTGGTATGATACGTTAACATATTTAATCCTAATTTATGTTTGTCTTCTTCTTCCTTTGTTACTTCCTCTTCTCTCTTTCTCGGTCTCCCGCTGTCAGAAGAAACATAATTTAAATTATGTCTACGCTGTACACTTTTGCCATGCCAGCGAGAAGGTGACTTCTAAAAAATTAACTGTAATATCCAGACAACATGAAGTATTGCCATATTTAATCAGTTCTCACAGTCAACGACTGAACTAACATTACCTGTTTGTATTCGATATTTAATCACACCCACACCTTTTACAATCTGCTGTATGTGGTAGATGTTTTAGAACAAATTTCTGCGTTAAATACAATGCTAAAAATTGTATTTAGCGATTGTAATTATCATTAATCTCATAACCATGCTCAAAAACAATGAAGAGATAGGGAAAGCGAGAGTCCTGATTTGTAATCAAACATTAAGCGACCATCGAAATATTTGGATGTATAGTCTGCCTCCACACCAGACTTCAATCTTTCCAAGACCATTCAGTTCAAATCTGAATGCAGAATTACAAAATAAATAGTAAATAGTAATGTGAGTAAACCAAGAATCATTAAAATCTTTAGTTTAAAGAGGTTACTCTCTGTATGCTGCCTGTTCTTTGATGATATTACATGCCACAATGTTCACTGTAGCAACCAGAGTAAAGAATGTGCTAATGAAAAATAAACAAATCTGAAGTCTTGTACAAATTTTGAAAGAGCCACTGTCCTAAATTGTTGTAAAACTAATTCTCATCATCTTAAGTCTTAAAGCAAAGAAAACTCAAGTCGACATTCTGTGCCTTCTTCTGGATAGATTATATATATATATATATATATATATATATATATATATATATATATATATATATATATATATATATATATATATATATATATATATATTTGATAAGATATATGGAAATACTCCAGTTTGAAAATTACAATGTTTCCACAAGAGTCTTGTACTATACATTTATGTTCGGTTTGAAGATTAGAATTCCGTTTTAGCTATCACAATAAATACTAGAGATATCCAATGCCAAAAACAGTAGATGTCTTTTTTTTGTATCTTCGCTGCTGTTATTGCACCTGTAATATCCATGTAACACTGGAATGTGAAAGACGTCGATGCGTTCTTGCAGCAGATACAACACTAATTACTAATCCAAAAGACCTAATTATCTCGTTGAACATCCAAAAGGTAATATTGCTGCTGTCGTGATAATTGTAATCTATTTATGCCATTGGAATTATTATTTGCATTAAAATGTGTATATCGTCCTCCAAAACCCAATTTTAAAAAAATAAATTAAAATACAATTTAAAAAAAATAAAATAAAATTTAATAGCCTGCACATAACATTTATATTCAGCCTGAGTTTACTTTTATTTGTTTTTAGTTTGTAAATAAAAAATCTAAATTCTTTATTGTAATCAAATTGCGGGCTATCATAAAGTCGATTTATGTGATTATGTTCAGCTTTTTACTTCATTAATTAAAGTAATTTTGACCTAAATTTCTCGACATTCATAATAGCGGAAAGAATGACCTTCTAAAATGCTTCTGAAGTTAAATTATTCAACTGGTACTTTGCTATTTTCTTTCGTTTTTTATAATTGCCTACATTTATAACATGCTTTAAAGTTTTATAGTGGATGCTATTGAGAGCAGATATAAATTTACAGTAACGACATTATGAAAGATTGATACACTAGATAGTCAGAACACTCACGAGACATAAGAAAAGTGGAATGGTAATGAGAACTGCAATTCAAATTTTTTTAATTAATTTTTTGTATTAATGTATGGTCTTTTTAAGCTGTGACGTCCTTAGATGAGGTTATATATATATATATATATATATATATATATATATATATATATATATATATATATATATATATATATATATATATATATATATATATATATATATATATATACGTGTGTGTGTGTTTGTGTGTGTATTTGTGTGTGTGTCCAGCTGATAAAAAATCTATTTAAAGTATACTATTTAAACAAATATACATTATCAAAACCAAATCTTGCTCAGTGATCTCAATATCTAGCGTACATAAACCTACACGCATAACAGAATGGAAGAAATACAATTTTCGTAAAATGGTCTCTGCATTGTATCACAATTAGTACGATTTTTTTTAATGATTTGTATAAATTTCACCAATTTTAATTTAATTGTTTTCGTTGTTGTCACTTAAAGAAGTTAAAATTAAAAGCCAATAAAGAAAATACTTGGGCTTGCTTTCATCTGGTTTGTTTGATCTTTTGTTAACCTCAAATGTGAAAACAAGGTTAATTAAGTGTTTTAACCTTTAACTAATGCATAATACACGAAATAATTCCACCTATTTTGAGAGTTATACATTCTTCACTTAAATGTCATTAAATGACTCCTCTACCCAATTCATTCTTCACGATCTCGTATGACGTGCCTTTCTTTGATGTAACCTGCAACGTCGATTTTATGTTGACTATAAGTGTTGTGACTTGTAACCATCTGTTTTTCAAATGGTTTGAAATTCAGCTGCTGTTATGTGTTTACATGAGAGATGTTATTCTCACAAATTTACCTTCGTTATTTCATTTGTGGAGGATGGTGGCACGACATAAAAGATCAACTGTAGTGTAAACATATTATTCCTAAAACATAACTGTTATTCTATGTGGAGTACCTGTTAAAGTTACAATCAAATAGACACATAAAAGCGTGGGTGGGCGGATTAATCGATATGTTCGTAGGTTTATAGTATAAAACATATCCTTATCATCTGGTAACATATCATAAGAGACAAAACTACCAGCAAACAGTCGGATGCACCAACACGTGCAATAAAATCAAAACAAAAGCACGCTGACAGCCACAGGGTCAAATCAGTTGCATTGTCCATGCAAAGTTGTTGATAAACTGACAAACCCTTTGCACAGAAAAGGAAATGTTTATCTGAAACAATATGCCATTTAGAATTGAAGCTACACGTGGTCGACATTAATTGTTACAATTTATGACATTTTCCAGCTAAAATGAGAATACATTCGGGGACCATATCATTGTTTAGGCAAGACAGTATCAATACAAAATGGGAATGCATTCGTGGACCTATTTCATCGGATAAGCAAGACAGTATCAACACATGGAAATGCGGTCGGGGACCTTATCGTTAAATAAGCATGACAGTATGTAAATAAGCAGAAGAAAAGATCAGCTAAGCACAAGCAGCTTGTCGCAACCTATATTTTAATCCACTAAACGATTAGCCAACAAAACGTGAAACGCTATGATTTGTGTCCCGACCCAAGGCCACTTCTTGTATTACAGGTCAAATCAAAAGAGAAACACGATTATACGGTTCCACTTTCATAAACATTTCAAAGTCAAGAAAAACTCAGTAAAACCTATTGTTCATGGCGACCATTTGCAAACTCCGATCAGAAATTGCAGTAAACATAAACGCTAAAACGAGCTAAATATAAAAATCTTAACTTTGATTTGACCAAAATGTGTACAGGGACGTCATTTTCAGTTTAGAAGATGCTAGAGTTAAGAATCCGTGTACTCGTTGGTCTTTGACACAGAGAATTTAACAGCATGGGAAAAGAAAATGTGATTTTCATAACATACATATCACCTAATGAAAGCAATACTTTCTTTTGGTTCGCAAAGCTCAGTTTGCTTTAAACTACAGTAAGCCAACGTATGGGCCCTGGCACCCACCCTTCTTGTAAACCCTGAATCCAGGGATAATTTGGAGATAAAACAGTTAATAATATAATACAATGCATAGACTCATCACATATATTTGAAACTGGTTTTTGTGATGCAATACAGCACCGATATTCCTCTCCATTCTAAAATATCAAATCAGATGTTATGATTTATATCTACCAACAGTTTTTGGCGCCCTACCACCATCATAGATCAATACCTTGAGAATATTTTCCATAGAATATACGATTTGTTTGTTACTATATTTTATATCTACACAGTTGTGATATAAGATCAATTGGTTAAGTAGACATTTTCTATTAGTTTTAATCATATTCAAATGTATGTTGTCATTAAACCATATATATATATATATATATATATATATATATATATATATATATATATATATATATATATATATATATATATATATATATATATATATATACACACACACACACACACAGCTTGTCAGTAGCTTCTTGTGGATCGTTGGTTCTTTCCGGCGTTTTCCCGGGTTCTTCCTCAGCCATTAATACTGCTGCCATGTATAGCCAGCCTATCGTGAGCGATGAAAATGGTGTTAAGCCCTACAACAACAACAACAAGAGAGAGACAGACAGACAGACAGGCAGAGACAGAGAAGCAGAGACATATCAAAGTTCAATGAAAGCAAATGTACACGTATCTACGTAGGTAAAAATTGGAAAAAAAAGTAAGAGAAAGGAGACAAAAGTATAATTGTGTGGACATAGGGAAAGTAGTATCGTGTGCATACATCCACCTCCACCCTCGTCTCCGTTTCTGCTGTTCACATTGTCCCAGCCATTAACGAAGAACCGATGGGTGCTTGTTCACAATTGTTTGTTTTAAGAAGAATCAAAATTCAAGAAGTTTATAAAGGAAACCGCGGTTACAGCAAGGTGTTAAGATCTTTGTAACTAAATAAATTCGGTGTTATTGTTATAAGCGACCTCGAAAAGGCTGGCAGTAGAACTTAAGTGTAAGTAAATCATACAGTAGTTTTGCAGCTATTGATTTCCTAAATTAGGTAAAGTATCGAACACTGCATCGACAGGCTTACGTTACTTCTATTGATCTTTCTTCTATGTATTATTCACCATAAATTCCTTGTGGTAATAAAAACTGCAATAAAGAATTGTTATATATTAATACAAAGAGTTTCATTTAGCTAACGTCTTTGATGTTACCTTTAATTTTAAAAGTTAAAATCGGGTTAATAGCATGATATTTAAGTAATGTTTAATGCAACAATTAATTCCACATGCGTTATAGCTGATATATTTTTAAGGCAAATTTATCTAAAGGCGGAAATTTTCAATTATGTTTAGTTGTAACGTGTTATTGATGTATGATGTTATTTGCATATAATAAAGTCACCATACATGTGATATGGTCGTTTACTTCTGATAATATCATACAATAACATAAACTGTATGTTAAGAAAATAAATCATGACTTGCAAAAACTTGTGCTCGAATTCGCTGTTCAAATGGAAAAAGTTAAAGTAATAAAAATAATGTTGGGTTGGTTTATTACTTTCGATGGCACTTTTAATGCATTATTCGCTTTATCATTAGGAGAAATGGGGCTAACTGTCGTGCCCACGGACATAGACAACCGACGAGGATTGGATTGAGCAGGTATAGAAACCGCAACCAATGGATTACGAGTCCCTAGCTCTACTAGCTGTAATTTTGCGGCTCCCAACAGTAAGATGAATAATACAACTGGAACTTGAAACACGTGCTTGATTTAACTTCAAGCTGTTTTTTGACACCTTTATTTTCAGTTTGCTTTCTTTCCTTTTGTTCTTTTCGCGTAAGTTAAGGTATTCGAAAGTTTATCATATCTCGTTTCTAATTACAACCAATTACGACCAATTACTCGATGTTACACGTGATTGTCCTACTGAGACAAAAGCAAATACAAACAATTCTACGTTTATAGAAATCTCTTCGCTTTTTTCACCTAACACAATACATGTATATCCCCTTAGTACCTTGACAACTGCAATACATGCCCCGTGACGCAAAGCTGAATCAGAACTGCGTTGTGGTCAAATATGGTCAGATTGTTTACAAATACAGAAATGTAGTTTACAGCAACAAATGAGGCCATCTGAATCTTAACGCTCTATTGTGTCACATCTATTTATTTGATAATCCTATCAATAGCGTTGAAAGTGATGTGAAAGTACGAAAGTGGCGGAGGGGTTTGGGTGGTAAACGTTCGTTTCATACATCATTGCTTATGATATTTGCATCTGTTTCTCGTTGAATTTTCATGTTAGCTTCTGGAAAATGTAGCTAAAATTACCTTATTCGTCTAGTGCATGAGTGATTAAAACATAATTATTAATGACATATAGCTCAACACCACTAAATGGATGCATGCCGAAAAGAGTGGTCTGTGCTCATGTAATCCGCCATGTTTGTCCTGGAATTGTGCAAAGAGTCCATTCTTTACACAGCACTTAGCTTTAATGGGCCCATCGCGTGCTACAGGTAAACAAACATTAACTGCATCGTTCGTAATTTTCTTTACTTTGAATTCTACTTCCAATTTCAAAGTTTACGTCAACTAAAAAACATGCAGGGATCAATCTGGCAAAAAACGACTATAACCTATACATCATCAAAAATGCAATTTGGCTGCTTGTAACACTACTACACTACTATTACTACTACTGCTGCTACTACTAGCAATAATAATAATAATAATAATAATAATAATAATAATAATAATAATAATAATAATAATAATAATAATAATAATAATAATAATAATAATAAAAATAATAATTCAAATAATAATAATAATAATTAATAATAATAATAAGAATAAGAATAATATGAATATGAATAATATGAATAATAATAATAATAATAATAATAATAATAATAATAATAATAATAATAATAATAATAATAATAATAATAATAATAATAATAATAATAATAATAATAATAATAATAATAATAATAATAATAATAATAATAATAATAATAATATGAATATGAATATGAATAATAATTATAATATTAATAAGAAGAAGAAGAAGAAGAAGAAGAAGAAGAAGAAGAAGAAGAAGAAGAAGAAGAAGAAGAAGAAGAAGAAGAGGAAGAAGAAGAATAAGAATAATAATAATAATTATATGAATATGAATATGAATAATATGAATAATAATAATTCAAATGTTCCAGATGTTATGTTAAACAATGTTTTAAATGATTGCTGATTAGCTTGACTTAAGTGTATTATTAGTGACTTTTTAAAATGGTAAATCATATATAGCTCGCAGAATTTACTGACTTGTAACATTCTAGATCAATATCACCTGAATGTTTACATCCAAACAGATTGCAGAAAACCGAGTCAGTTCATAACAATTAAAATTATATTTAAATTAACCCTAATTAGGAGCAAAGTCTAATTTACTTTTATTGTGTACCATAAATTTTATGACCAATAATTCTTAGAAGAGGTAACCAGATTCATACTTTATTAACGCAGATGTGAATTCACCACCCTGTTTCGGCATGTATCAAATTAAATGTATTATGTTGTACATTGATTCGATTTATACTGCGACAGATCGTACGCGAAATGAATCAGGTACCTTTAACTAAATTTAAAGACGCTGACCTGAAAATTCACTGAGCTATGGACTCGGATATCATTCGCAAAACTAAGAAACGAACTTAGGACCACGTTTTACATATGATAAAATAAAAGTTTATTTTCCTGCGTAAGTACGGGATATATTTCATATCATGGCAACCAGAAACAATATATATTAATTTGTGGCTTCTCCTTTCGTTAAAAAATAAAAAAATTTGGTTAGATGGTAATGTAGAATATTTGTGAACGGTATTTTTAAAATGTAAATAGTTCTAAAATAATCGTTAAAAAAAATCATGACATGAATAACAAAATTAAAAGCAGCAAACCATCTGACAAGCTACCAGGCAAAGAAATGAGTAAGCGACATAACATTTCAAATAATTCATTTATTGATCCGTTAATTTAACCGATAGTTTTTTTTCTGTGTTAAATCATATTACAGTGTATAATGATTTTCAGCATATAGCTTTGGTTGAATGCTATAGAAATTACTCGATTTAAAAAAGAAGCGAAATTAATAAAGTATTGTCTTTTATTCATAAGTGGACCAATATCAGCTATGGTAACTTAAATCAGTTTTGATAAATGTGAAGGCATTTATGATTGGGACAAAGAATTCGTATTTTAAAATTTTCATGCAATTACCAGCAGTAAGTTTGAATATGGGTTGATCTCAAATGTAACATAAAATTTCAGTCTCTATATTGACATGTAATGTGTTGTAGGCCATATTTTAACTTCTTTTACAATTGAGATTGAATGCCTTCAGAAAATTTGATCAGCAAAATCATTCCTGTTTTAAGCAAATGTTTGGAGCTTTATAATTGTTAAACAGTCCGAGAATTCAGAATTTCCGGTGTGAGGTTTGTACATTATTCAAGTTTTCTGCTGTTAATTCTTGCATCAAAGCTTGAGTTGATAATATTCTAGATTGCTTTCGTTATTAAACCTGGCCCATTATATGAACACTTGTATGCTTAACAGCAACTTGATAAAATCAGTTCCCTCTGCATAATTCACCGACACTCTTTGAGGTTTATTGGCATAAAACATGGGCTAGAAATTAAAATTAAAAAAAATCTACAAAGAAGATCAGAGATGTACGTCAATAACTCATAGCCCTTTTTGGATAATGCATTTCTTTTACCGTTTGTTGACTTATCTCAACACATTAGCAACACGTGAAACATCAGAAGAAATGTGTAGCAAAATAATTACTGCGAAAAGACTTATTGGAATATGATTATGGGTTGCCTACGAAAATACGAGAATAATCCGTACGGGATAAATAAAAAGACGATAGTGGACAGATGAGTCGATTGTACAAGGAAGTCAACACTACAGAGAGACAGAGACAGAAAGAGAGAGAGAGAGAGAGAGAGAGAGAGAGAGAGAGAGAGAGAGAGAGAGAGAGAGAGAGAGAGAGAGAGAGAGAGAGAGAGAGAGAGAGAGAGAGAGAGAGAGAGAGAGAGAGAGGTGCGAAACAGAAAGTTTTGCATTCAGATTTAAATTTTTGTACATACGTTGAATAATATTAAATATTGTTTGCACTACTTGCATCACATCACATATTTCTACACCGAAACTTCAAATTAAATTATGAAACGCGTTATAAGATCCCAAGTCCTCATATGGTATCATTCACTGTTCAAATAATGACGGCCTAACCGCTTTCATGGCTTAAGTTATGAAAAATAACTAGACAAAAATAGTATTGCCTCAAAAGTATCATGGAGTTAATCAAATATTGTTTTATCACTTTTGGTCTGTTTCTAGAGGATCTAGCTTGATTTTTCCACGTATATACACATTTATCCAGCTATATTTTAATATGGTTCTTATTTTGTTTTTAATTTAGGCATTAATTAATTCTATTTGAACAGTAAGGTTTGATGTTACATGCATTAATATTAGTTCTTTATCGTTACGCATTGACTTGAAACATTCTTACGTGAGAAAATTTTGAAAACTATAAGTTATTTTATCATGTATTTGTCATTGCTAATATACAAACAATATATGTAAATAAAAGAGATTTATGTCTAATTTTGTTTTGGGTATAATGATAATAACAGCTGAGATACTTTTAACACGTGAGTACCAAAACATTAGCCACAAGACGAAGATTAGAGAGAAAAGAATCAAAAAAAATATCTAAGTGAAAATGAAGTAAAAGAATTCCGATGCAACTGGACAATTATGGATCTCGCTTGGGAAAAAATTGTACGGTTATGTAAGTGTAAATAATGTCAGTGGTATATTTGACACGGCGAGTATTGAGTGGATTGGTTTGAATCCATCCACGATATGGGTCCTATGGTACAAAAACCAGGATGAACAATAACGACAGGCTCATGAATACATCTTGTTGCACACGAGTGACGTTGAATGCATAATTCTGCAGCTTTGGAAATCATTAATAATCATCTACTAGACTACAATATGAATATGCTTTATGACAATATTCTTGTAAATTTATGCCATTTTGAAATAAGCAGCATGTAAAATCAACGGGAGATCTCTTGACTGAGAGAGAGAGAGAGAGAGAGAGAGAGAGAGAGAGAGAGAGAGAGAGAGAGAGAGAGAGAGAGAGTGTGTGAGAGAGTATGTGTCATTTGTGTATGATTTGGGTTTTATTTATTTATTTATTTATTTATTTATTTATTTATTTATTTATTTATTTATTTATTTATTTATTTATTTATTTATTTATTTATTTATTTATTTATATATATATATATATATATATATATATATATATATATATATAGAGAGAGAGAGAGAGAGAGAGAGAGAGAGAGAGAGAGAGAGAGAGAGAGAGAGAGAGAGAGATGACATTTCGTCAGCAACGATTTGGAAAGGACCGGAAACTAGCCAGGTTTCTGAGATGCCACCTATTTAAGTTCAATCATTCAGTCGTGTATATGATGAAACTTGTTTAATTGGTGTGACATCACCGCTATTTCATTTCGCATAAATTTTGTAATTAAATTTCTATGAAAATGAGTATCATTCAAATATTTTATTCGATTTCATTTTGTTCATGTAATCGATTAAATTCTTATTTTTTACATACGGGTCTCGTGTTGTGTTATTATATCTCTTTGTTCAGATCGATGTTATTACATCCGTTAATTTCATATTTTGTTTTATAATTTGGTTTGTCCTGGCACTACCTCCGTGCTCTATCATCTTAAGGCATCACTCCACCCTATAACAGCGGCCTTCCGTTTAGTATTACAAGTGCCTCAACAAGCTTAAGTTTGCATTTTGATGTCGGTGTTTTTTCCAATGGCCCATAGCTCAATAATCTACTCTGCTCATGACTCCTTTAGTTTCATGATCAATACCACACCTTGTAGATCAGACTGTCAAGAGGATTGCGCTGAATGATTCTGTTTATCCAGACCCAATGGCGCAGTTGGAAGTCGACTTGAGGACTCGGTCGAACCCATCAAGAAACACTATTGTGAGTGTAAAAGGTAGAACGCTAATGCATGTAAAGCAAGTTTCAAATGCAATTTTACCCAATTTAGTCTATCTTACAAATAAAGGAATAACATAGATTGGAAATAAATCATAGATTTTAGCATAGCTTTTTTTCTCTATTGTAGTAGCAATTGCGATGCATACAACTTGGCAATTAGTTATTCAAAGTATCCACATACCTACACTGAACTAAAACCTAGAGGGACACGTTTACACTGCAAAGATGAGGATTTAAAATGATTGTTTTGTATATATGCATTTCAATATCTTGTAAATATATTATCTTGATATATTTTAATCATTTCACATGCGTAGTTAGACCTTTCCTAGCCACGTGAGCGCCTTTAAAAATATAATTTATGGATATGTTGCTCGGGACATTTAAACTGAACAAAAATCGATAGAACATAACAAACATGATGTGTTATCGATCTTATATGAAAAAAACGTTTAGACTTGTAAGCTTTCACTTCATTATCTTGAACATTTGTATTTATAATTTCATACGACTGATTAATACTATGTTTTGCGATTTGGAATTTATCATGAGTGCATCCAGATAATTTGCAAGCCATTTAGCCGCGTTTTACAAGCGTCAAGAGCTCGTTTATTGCCCATTGTCACCCATTAATTTGGAAACTTACAACAATGATTTAGGAATACTGAACCTGCCACCATTGGCTATGGTCCACATTAAAATGAAACCACGTTCCTGTATTTTAATAAGGAAGACCATGTTTTTCAACTGCTCCTAAAACTTTAACCTCAAAAACTTTAACTTGTTATCCTTTCCTCACCTGAAAATTTATAGCAGAGTTTTCGATATGTATACTCAATTGATTCTAGATATTACTAAAGTAAAACAGTGTTCATGTACAAAGTTCATTTATTATAAGACGTAGAGAAAAACCCTATAGTCAAAATAACTACAAGGCAATGTATGTCAGCTGCATGGACTTATCGCTATATGGATTGAATGCATACTTTTTTATTTGATTCCAAAGTAACGTTTGGTTGGTACCTTTGTCTAAGATCAATCAATCAATCAAATTGTCAGCGATCGATGAATCAACCAATTAACCTTTCTTTGCATTTTACGGTATCATAGGTGCAAAATTCCTCAGAGTAAAACTGACCATAAACATTAAGCCCAATGAGGCCGACGTCTACATAGATCTCTGCAACATCTCTGTTTAAAAACTTTAATGTCACTTGGTCACTAACTGGGAAAGTTAATTACCAAAGTCTCAAAAGAGCATCAAAGTAACTAGCTTGATGAGAGTGTTTAAAGACGTAATATAAATTTGTATTTTAGAACTTTTTGATAACTCGTTCTTTGATATAAAATTTTACTAATTGTTCCTCCGGCGTGTCTGTCAAAACCAATTTACATACTCTGGTTTTTTCTCCACCATGTTCTCATAAAGTTCAGAATGTTATAGTACTGTACGTTTTTAAAAGCGCAAAGAGAAGATGGACAACTCTGTAATCGATTAAGACCTATTAGATGCTTTTCGTACGAGAATTCTTGAGAGAAATGGTAACTAGACATTCAATAATGAACAAGAGCAATAGGTTTATTTAAGTTGTCTCCTTAGATTTAGCATTTTAATCAGGATAGTACAACTTCTCTTCAACATAAATAGCTTGCATCCCATAAAGTATTAATTACCAACGAAACATTAATTATACGTTTCGAAACTTAGAGAAGAAAAATAACATTAGAGAATAGTTGCTGAATTCCAATGACTCGATGGATAAAATGAAACAAACAAAAGCTGATTAAACAGTGTCCTGCAGTGTAACATATTCCATAATTAATATTCAACCATAATTTATTATTACAACTTCAGAAGCAATCATAGATCAAAAGGTTGGGGTATTTGAACACGAAAAGTGTAACGGATGAAAAAGAATAATCATTACAAAACAAAAAATACCTCTTTATGGTTGGCTTCCTGACTTAGCAAAACTTCCAATATATTTAGAGATGAAGAAAACGTCTGGAAAATCCTATACATTAAAAAATTACAACAGCGACAAGATAAAGATTTAGAGATGGATGAGAAAGAGGAGAAAGAAGAGCTAAACATTATTGTTTTTCATTATTCCAACATTGTTAATATGAAGTTAAGTCTTCCTGTAGCACCACCTATTGACTTGTATTATTTAAACACGCTTGCCCATGCAATTATGAGTCATATCTTACATGGTATTGTTTCGGTGTCTAGGTGAGGAGTGGGATGGGGTGGTATAGGATGGGGTGGTGCTAGCTTGACATCTTGATCACATTGTGTAATGCCTGCAACACAACTTTTAAAAAATGATCTTAATTACTAATAGATTTATAGTCAATTGTTTACCATGTGTTTTATGTCGCAACATATTGCATTGAAATTACTTCACAGCGTTCTCTTGTAATGATTTGATTGTCTTAGCGTCAATAGAAACCTGGTCTTTATGATTTACGGTAGAACATTTCATGCGAAATACATAGAAATAGTTCTTTTAACTCCGGTTTAAAATACAATCAAGTAGCAAGGCATATAAATCTGTCAGTTCCTGACCTAAAATGTTGATAAATTGCATTGAAAACACGTTAAAGTGTTTTCGCATGAAACGAATCCATATGTAGGCAATAAAACTGTTTTGTTAAATAGATTGCACTTTTTTCCGACCGACATTTTATAATTAAGCTTGCGTGACATACATCTGCTTTGGATGCGTCTTCTTTAATTTATTTTGCCTGCCGAAAATGAACTTATTTGTCCTCAGTTAACTCTTAGATACGGCACACATTCAATCAAAATATATTTTCTTTTAAAATCTCTAGAAACACATGCACTGGCGAGTCTCTGAGAATGACAAAACCTGTCCTCGCGACCACAAGACATCTTGAAATAATAAGTAGATATTCGGGTTCAAAATTTAAAAAAAATAGGTTTTATTTCCAGCGTTTTCATGTATACAAATCTATAGAGGCCAACAAATTAATCAAAATATCTGGGTATATCCTGGCGTTTGATGGTGGTCTATATGAATATCAAAACCTTTGAATTGTACAGAACACGTTGTACGTTTTCCAGACCAAAATGATCATCTTTGCTAGCGTTTATTTGTATTTCTGTTTGCTTTGTTTTGCGTATCATAAGGGACTGATGTGGAGGTCTTAAGTAATGTAATGATCTTGACCATCAATAACGCTCTGTAAAATAACACAATAAAAAAAATAATTGCTCTCATATTAAAATATATAAAACATATCTTAATGTCGAACCTCTAAAATTATTTTCTTTAAGTTAGCTGCGTCAGATAAAATGTATAGATGAAATGGGGAATTTTACCAATCATTGCAAAATCGTAAATGTATATAGAACGGACAACAATACTACTTTGGTATTAAACGATGTCAAAATATATGCCATAAACACAGGCAATAAACAGCATCGTTGTTTCTCGTCGACTTTCCATTTCTTTGGACGAGAGTCATCTGCATATAATTTTATACATCTTTAGGCGACGATTTTTTTCCAACACGTGGTAGAAAACAAAATCAGATAAGCTAGAGAGGTGGTAACTTCCAAAATTGGTAGTTGAATGAATTGTCTCACGCCATCTTTACTTTACAAACTGTAACAGTTCATTACACTCACAAGAATTACACGCTGTGCTAAAAGATCAGATTTGAAATTCTAAAATCTAACTTATAGCTGACTGCCACTGAAGACGAGAGGGACAAATCAATTACACATATATGTCAACTTCATCACCCAAGGCTCAAACGAGTCTTTGATACGGTATTAATGATACTGAAACTAAGTTGGGCAATTGATTTTTAAAGTCTTTGCTTCAGATTAACATAAAAGATTAACGAAATAATTGGCCAAAATCGCATGCGAGTCCTTTTTGTAGGACCCCATAAAATGTATCTTGGTTTATGAATATAGTAAAAGTTTTGTGTGATTCAAACATAAATACATAATAATACGGTTATCGGTTGACATGAGCGATATATGTGTCAACACGTTTAAAACCGTTTTTTATATAATTAAAATTTGACAAGAAGTTCAAAAATATTAAATTATTTATTTCCAATTAGCTTGACGTATTTCCAGTAATAAAGATAATTGTTTCAGAACCTGTAATGAATGTCATTGAAAACCAGTATTTTTTCGTCATATGGCAATATAGTGTCAGTGTTATTGTTGATAGCAACTGTTTTTTTTTTATTTTATTAAATAAAATGGTACATATAGTGTAAAGAAATATGGAATTATCTCCATACCTGATTAATAATAAGATATATTATCTTCTCGAAACTAAAGATTATCTAAGAGTATTAACATCGCTTTCAACCGGAAGTAGCTTTACATAAAGGAGTGTGTGTATTTGTTATGATTTTTAACGTAGATTTAAAACGTTTTCATTCAAATCGCTAAAATAACTGCAGTGTGATAGTTTATAGTGATGTCTAGCACTAGGACATCATGCCGCAGACATGTAGCATGATATCTCACCCAGTTACATTATTATGACACAAGGCCGACCTCCTAAAACTAACATAAAGGAAGAATAACTTGCATGTTATTAAGTGCGGTGCACCTAATAATAACAATAACTATATTAACAGTTATTATTATTGATTGATATTATTATTATTATTATTATTATTATTATTATTATTATTATTATTATTATTATTATTATTATTATTATTATTATTATTATTATTATTATTTGCAATGATGATGATGATTTTAGCAGTAAACTGAGGAAAAGAAACACATCTACTTCAAAAATTGACAAACACTGGTGTTTTACTGGAAAAGTTTTCTATAGGATGTGCGCGTCAACAAAGAATATATGCACTTAATGTTTTTTTCGGATTTGAAATATAGATAAATGAAAAGAAAGTATTCAGAGAGTATATAGAAAGTATATACTATCCCCATCAGGGCAATGCAGACAGACATACATGATGATAAATGATTATTTTGATTCTAACATTCTGTCGGTAAATGTTTGCTGCATGTTGTAGCTAATTACAAGAAAATAGAACGACGTCCTGACTATGATTGACAACGGCATCGTTTCAAAATTGGGTCTGCTTTAAAAAAGTAATATTTCGAAGCATAATGGCTATGTTTGTTTACAATTCATGATCGCATAGGAAATCGGAACAAACAGAAACGGTCGTGTAAACACTAGTTCTATCGTATCCGAGTTACGCCTGAACACAAGTTTGTCATCCGCCCACACTTGTCATTTACGACATGGGTGATGTTTATTAGCTTATGAAGGAATAAATCAGTTTTATATAACTCATTGACATACTTTTATTTGTACACTTGAACACTTCTATAAATGATATTTTTTCTTTTTGATAATAACACATAAACTATGTTTAAATGACTATGATAATCAATAATGTTATGTTATGCATACTTCTTACTTGGCAATATTCCTCTAAAACTTATGTGTTGCTTAGTTTTGCTCTTTTCCTGAACTGGCCTTTTTAAGGATGAACTTATAAATAACTTTGTTTTGCTGTAGAAAAATATAAAACGCCTCGGTAAAACGTGTTATAACCCTAATATAAAGTTTTACCACCGTTTTAAATTGATATATTTGATCCTGTCATGAACCTGCACAATATGTTGTTCAAAGGTTTATGACACTGTATACGATATACAAGAGAATATAAGAGCGTCAATGTAAGCTCTGATTTGGTGAGACATTGCTTTAAACACTTAACATGTAGTAGTTTGCATGGAAAGCATTTTTTCCATCATGTGTTAATTTTTAGAGCATGTCATGATACGCCTTTCTGACCCAATTCTTATTTTTAAATCATATACCTGAGATTTGAAGTATCATAATAAGTTGTTTTTGTTTCCAAAAATTAATTTATTTATCTAAACACTTATCTATCCGTTAAAATCTATGACTGCTAATTTATCAAAACACTTATTGATGAGTACGATCGAGTGCATGGAGCTCTCGTTGAGGTCGAAAACGGTGACACTAAGGACACACACCTACACTCTAAGGCCATCTATGACTGCTCTGTAAGTTTCGCGACGCAAAAATATTGCCGATTCACTCCTAAATACCTACGGTTCCTTTCCTTCTATCATTGTTTTAATTTAATTCTTGGTGCATTGAGTGTATATTGAAAGCTTTTATTAGTTAATCAAATGCAGGGAATGTCTAAGTACGGAATGCTGTTTATTATTTGTAGCTTAGTCGGGCGTTTGATGCATAATTGTGCAATTTGAGTGTCCAGAAATCTGAATAATGTTCCCACTGTATTGGCACACTTGTATATAGCACAAAAACAATACGAATAAGTCAAGAAGCGAAAATAATGAATTTTTTGTCACTAGCAAATAGAGATGGTTAAGAAACTATAAAATATGTGTCCTAATTATAAATCGTCTAATTTAATATTATCTGTCTGTACATTGCTGAATATTATTGATGAATATTTTTACATGCATTATTGAATATTACGTCTGTGCATTACTGAATATTATCCATGTGTATTGTTGAATATCAAGGGTCTGTACATTAATGAATATTATGTATGTGCATTACTAAATAGAATGTCTGCTCACTACTGAGTATTATTTGTATGTACATTATTCAATATTAAATGTCTGTGCATTACTGAATATTATGCATGTGCATTACTGAATATTATGTATGTGCATTATTGAATATTATGTGTATGTGCATTATTGAATAAAATATCTGGGCATTACTGAATATAAAGTCTGTGCAGTATTGAAAATTATGACTGTTCATTATTGCATATTTTTCTGTGCATTATTGAATATTACGTCTGCGCATTATTGAATATTATATATGCAGTTTTGAATATTACGTCTGTGCGTTGTTGGATGTTATGTGTCTATGCATTACTGATTAATATGTGTCTGTGCTATACTGGACAGAAATGCTACTGAGGACGAATTTTCTAAATTATTGCTGCTTAATTTACATATATATTCTCTATATTGTAGTTAACCATGATAGCTAATTAAATCACCATTGGGCAAATGATTAAATTCGAAAATGCGCACTTGCTACGATAATCCTGAGTGTCAGAAGTATATGCAATTTAAAGTCCTGCTTCATTTCTTTGAATTAATGTGACAGAAATCATTCTCCAGCAAGAACAAAAAACATTTTGATCTATGATATATATATATATATATATATATATATATATATATATATATATATATATATATATATATATATATATATATAATCTTCGGTCAAATCTAAAAAAGAACACATTTCATTAGAAAGACGAGTGTTCTATATATATATATACAAGACATGCTGTTAGGCATTTTGCACTTATGTACTTTTAGACTGGAGGTGTAGCACCCACCGTGTGACAATGCTACAGATAATTACAGTGTAAACAGTTATAGTAATATATCAATGAAACACTGATGCGACTATCGAGTATTTTGTATTCCAAAATTTCAAACGTTTCTAGCATTAAAAAATGGCTACTACTTTGAAAGCTGTTGTAGTAGCATCACAGTTCTTTCATTCTACATAGCACAATACAAAATAGGAATGATTTAATTACTAATCACTAATTGAAAATAACCTAATCAAGCAACCAATTGACCCAGGATCGCTAACTGTCGTACTGTTGTATCCTAGAATCAAGTATTCGCATTCTAAAGTCGTAAATTTTCCAGTGGTTGTCTCAAACCGCATGCACGGAATCGAAAAATACTAAATATAGGTTGGTCTAGAAATTATTTGTACATTCGGGCTTTGTTTTTCGGCAATAGCGTTGATGGTAGAGAGTTAAACGATAATGAACTCGTCGCTAAAGACGAGGTATTCTGAAGGAATAACATCTCCAAGGAGGATACGTTTTATCTGAGGTAAAATCAAACCCTTCAAAGAAAAATATGCAAAACATTATGTGTCTGCAAATAAATTCTTGCATGATAAATATTTAATCTATAATGATTAAGAAGTCAATATTTAATCTTCTTTGAAGAAAGAAGAATTGATTGAAACGAGCCACAAATTGATGTAGGGCTTGCCACGAGACAAAATCTACACAGATGTTTGAAATAATTGATAGATCACATACATGAAACGAATAAATAGGCCAAAGGAACATGCTTTTGAAGAAAAAGGTGTGAGCAAAAGGGCAGTGCTGAAAAGCTGCAGTGTGTAAATATGGTAAAACTGGGAAATGTTCTTATTTGAATAGATATTATAAGTCTAATATCCATGTGAAAATATTATCTTACTTCCCAGTTTATCAAGTAAGAAATTGTTAATCCTATATCGTGATGATGCTCAAGAATGACGTCTGCAAGGATACCGCCTTATTGCTCTGGAGAGCAGCAAAGTCATGACCTAACACTACTTTTGAATTTAGAACCATCGTATCACTCAGAAAATCAAATTATTCAGTGACATCTCTAGAGTGGGTTTCACTCAGTGCGATAACTCATGGTGTTACCTTTATGGTCCTCCTCCTCCCTACACAAAAATTTGAATTTTTTTTTATAGACACTCATTATGGTATCATCCTTTTGATTGTGTCACCAGGTGCAGTCCTCTTACATTGCACTCCTTTAGTTACGCCACAGAAAGCATTTGTATAAGTATGTACTGAATAAATAAAGATAACTGATTATTCTGCATGGTATTCAACCCTGAACAAGAAATAAGAACAAATAAACATTTAATTAGTAACGTGGTCTGTACTAATCGTACCATGACGTATCAAGCAATTGGCAAGTAAATAGCCGGATTGTAATAACAAGCAATTAGTAACTAAAACGCCGGATTGTAATAATAAGCAATTAGTAAGTAAATAGCCGGATTGTAATAATAAACAATTAGTAACCAAAACACCGGATTGTAATAATAAGCAATTAGTAAGTAAATAGCCGGAATGTATTAATAAGCAATTTGTAAGTAAATAGCCTTATTGTATTAATAAACAATTGTAAGTAAATAGTCAGGTTGCAATAATAAGGAATTAGTAAGAAAATAGCCAGATTGCAAAAATAGATAAAATACTTTTTAAGAAGTTGCTTGTGTCAAATATAGTCTGACAAAAGCTGCTGCTTTTCTGGATAACGCTATATCATATCGACAGCTGGATCTTTAAAGATATAATTAGGAGCTTCATAAAACCTATTTTGCACTTCGAGATGCATACGGTCTGCATATTTAACAATTAGCAAAAATATTAAGAAATCTGGCTGTTGAGATCAATAAAGGGATTTACATGATGAGAATAACGATAACTTGCAATAGTATGATGATAGTTCTTACTTTTTGTAAAATAACATCGACATATTTTTTAGGAAATTTAACCATTTTAAAAACACAATGAAATGTTTGAATAAGTTACAAGCTTGCAAAATTTGCAAGTAGTTTCGGTTGTCAGGGAAAGAAATAATATAGTCGAAATTCTTTTTGAAGGTCAAAAATGGTAGGAGCATTGATAGAGTTGGTAAATATAGGCGTATCGAGAAGCACTTACGACAATATCATTATATACCTTGACCGTTTACCTATGATAGAAATTAGAAAAGAAAGATAATAAAACGAATTGCGCTCTACCTAATATGAACGGATCTCCTCCTCTTGTATAGACAAGCAAACTGAAGACACCTTTGTTTACGGAATACGTGTGTGTCCTGGAATTTACATGTCAACTTGACCCGACTTCTCGGTCAAGGTGAGTTTTGGTTCGGGCAAGTTCAATTTTGGTTCGGGAAAGCTCAAATTTTTGTTCGGGAAAGCTCAAATTTTTGTTCGGGAAAGCTCAAATTTTGGTTCGGACAAGTTTAATTTTGGTTCGGGCAAGCTCAATTTTGGTTCGGGAAAGCTCAAATTTTAAAAACACTTGCCTGTGGGTGAGTTTAAAAATATTGAGAGATGTATACAAAGTACAAGAAATTACATTTAACGTCAGTGTCTGTGAAAAATGTAGTAATCTTGTATGAACCAATTTGCCGACCAAAAGTCACCTACAGTTTCAAATACATTACCTTATGTAAGTTTTATACCTGCCTTCTCGCTACAATACATGTATCATCACCTTTACTAGGTATTTATTTGTTTTCTTCTGCATTGCTGGATACAATTTCTTTCATTTTCATCGTGTAGTTAGTGGCAAGGCCAGTCTCGCATTTTCTTGCGCAGACATGATAATGTGAAGATATATGAAGTAATTTTCGACAAATAAGGAATAAATATTTGCATTTAACTTATCAGATACATTTGTAATGGACTCGCCGACTTTCCTATCTTAAGTTAGCCTCGGGCAGTTTATCCGATTGCTAACTCTAAACTACGGCTTTTGAAAGATTGTTTTAATGCATGTCGCAGATTTTTTTATGGTGAGTGGGTGCAAATTGCTAAAAACATGACTTAAGATATCTCTTTGATACGCGTGTGTTTGGAAATAAAAGGCAGTCGTCTCGAACGACTAGCTACTAGGAGGATCTTGTTAAAAGCTAATATTAGGAAAGTGTAGCAACCAGTGGCAGTTTATATGGTACGCTGTTTACATGATAATTATAGGTGTTTTATGCCTACTGCTTGGCAAACAATTAAATGGACAAAATAGGTGTTCTTAAATCAAGTTGTGAGTATATCTTTGAGTTGAGAATGTAAATAGATCAGTCTTCATTTTAATTTATCTCTCGCTTACTCATTCTCTCTACCTCACTCTCATAATAATGTAGCTATTACCATATTCTTTTCTACCTATCATTTTATCTGTTTTTCATTCATGCACATGTGTCTTTTTCTATTTGTTTTAATCAGCATTTACATGTACATGTATATTTGCATATACAGTTTTGGATACCTTTTATTACAGGTATGTATTTGAAGGTGCCAACAGAGATGCAAAGGGAACAAAAGTTTTATTAAATATAACTCAATTGCCTTAAAATATATCATATTTTATCTTATTGTTTTAGTCATGTTGGGATATTATATTTGAGGCAAGCTCAAATTTTCCAAGGACAAGTTTAATTTTCTAGTCAGATTACACCGAGTAAGCTGACAGTTAAACAGTTTATAAATCCTGTTTGAGTGCGCTAGTGTGTGTGTGTGTGCGTGTGTGTGTGTTGTGATCCTTAAATGTAGGCAAACAATCATGAAAACTCATATTCTACACAGCTTAAAACATACACGTTCGTGGCGTAGCAAGTCTCTCTTGAAAAAGATGGCTGTAAGCCTCTAAGTTAAAAACTTACTTCACACGAGAACAAATGAGCTATACATTGGCAATCAATAACATTTAATATCATTTAAGCCAGACGATTGTAAAGAAAGTTATATATATATATATATATATATATATATATATATATATATATATATATATATATATATATATATATATATATATATATATATAATTCTTCGGAGGAGCCAAAAGGCCTGTTATGATGTGACGTTAATACTAGCATAAACATGTAGGCATTAATTCATAGGTGTAACAGTTTCGAATTTGTTAATGCATACATTTAAATGGTAATTATTCACTTTATTTGGATCCTCTTATATCATTATTCATTTGGAACGTCATTATTTACGCTGGCCGAGAAGTACTTACTTCAAAATAAATATTAAATTACGTCGACAATTTTGGACGAGGTGAACCTAAATGTTTGATCCAGTACAAAAAGGATCGAATGTCGCGCGCTATGATGTCACAATAAAAGCAGCGCGTGTTCATCACAAATTCTTGCTTCACGCTTATTTATTTTAAATCATTTAATACTTGGCCACCATTGTAAAACTTCACTACGTGCAGAAACTTTCATATGGAAATGTTTCTATGACATCTAAGGTGCAAAGCAGTCAACCTGGCCCGCGGACAGGATTTCTGAGCACTATCAAAAATTAAAAAGTAGGCCGCTATGAATTAGAAAAGGAAAAATTTTTCTCTTCGGCGGTGACATCGGACATTTGTGGGTCTCCGAAATGTTGTCCTAGTTGTCCAGCCCTTAATATGATTCTGACCTATGATCCACATACTAAATATGAGGAATGAAAAGGCTTGTTGAACCTGTTTCATTATCGTCACGAAATGAAAAAGGGTTTTATTCCACAATAAGTCTTAGCGCATAACAGCAACGACAGGACATGCTTAAACAGTTCAAGACAGTCTAGTCATCGATTCTTGAACGTAGTGCTAAGCTTTGCAACTAAACAGCAAAGGGTTAATCAGAGGCTTGCATTCTACTGCTGCAACAGTATTCACTTTATTTCGCTCTACTCTCAAATCATATGCAGGCTAATTTTGAAACCTTAGTGTTTTTGTTACATACCCACGTGATGGGTATGTTATTTTATATTATGTTTCCTTGGATTCCTTGTTCTCTCAGAGCTGACGCCAATGAGATGCGATCTCCACAATTGAAATAAGTCCACTATCCCATCCCTCTATCCCAACGTTTGTAAATAAATAAGGGTTGAAATCTCCAAGGCCAGTCAATATATTGTTGTGTTTTTCATTATATATATATATATATATATATATATATATATATATATATATATATATATATATATATATATATATATATATATATATATATATATATATATATATATATCTTCATCACAAAATAAAATGTTTTTCAAACCTTTTTATGTAAGCATAGCAAAGAAATCACAGATATAGTCTTATGTAGAGTCTTTATACAATTTTCATAAGCTTGAACTACTCTTGGTTATAAAAATATCACGAACGCCAGATGGATTTCATTCATGCTTGCTGTATTGAAATGTTGTCAGGGGCACAAGCTAGGCTTAATTTTCTCTGATTTATTTGATTTTTGTTAAATCTATAACTGAAAAGCCAGCTTTATTCAGCTGTTAGGACCTTATAATAATGTTCAGTCCGTACAAGAAATGGATATAATTTAAAAGTAGTGTATGTAACAAGTAAAATGTAAGTTTATGGAGCCGCGACTAGTAATTGAAGGGTAATTTGATGTGCTTTTCACTCTTATGCAATAACAACATTATTGTAGTAAGGAAATAAATTACGACTACCAAAACTTGACCTGAATTAGAAATTACATTTGTTTGTACGGTACAATATAGTGGCAGAAGGTGACAAGTCATAATTGTAGCATTGTCTCCCATATTACAATATACGTGGTATATTTCTTGAATAACTAGAACCTAACATTAGTATGTATTTTCCTGCAAGCACATTCTAAATTATTCTAGATCTGACTAAAATGGTTTTGTGACTTTTCGATTGTAGGAAAAGCGTGTGGCTTGAGATTTCGGAAGAGATTTTTGTTTCTAGTAAATTCAAAGCTACATGCTCTGATTAAAATAGTAAACTGAGAAACTATAACGACATCATCTTGTGGCTTTACCATTGAAGGATGCTGAAAAAGAAAGATTTTTAAATTCCTCGTAGGATTCTAAAATTGACATGCTCTAAACATATCTGTGTAGAAATTACTTAAACTAAGTATCTCGACCATATTATTTAGCATCCTACTTAGTTTGCACGGAATGAATCTAGTGTTATGTCGTTGAACATTTCTATAATCTAGCAATAAAACATCTAATTAAACTATATAGTAATCATAAATAAAAAATAAACTGTATTTATTGAATTATATATTTAAGAAATAATTATTCAAATTAATTTTATACGGCTGTTTTATAATCTCTATGAAGACATTAATAGAGTATACTAACTAAAATGCCTATAATAGATGTTGTTAAATGTAATTTTGTGAACTTGCAAATACTTCGATAAAGTTAGAAATTTATCATATAAAATTTACATGAAATTAACATGGTAGCCATAAAAAACACAAATTCACGCCATGCTTGCATAGTTTATACAACACGTCTGTCGTCTAAGTAACTGGTTGATGCAGATTAATAAAAGTGAAAATTTAGTTCAGTTTTATTTTTATTGTTTCTCATATTCTGATTTCACCCTCAACCCCTATCATTGTCATGCTGTAAACGTTAAAACATGTCTCTTTCCCGTGACGAATGACTGGTTTACAAAACTTAGATGTATTAAAAGTTCTGACTGTCAATATCCATTCACAGATACAACTCATTTCCCTGAAATAAGTCTGGAAAGCAGTCAGTTTTGCAGTTATCGCCCGTTGTATGATGCATCAAAAGGTAATTTGAATTGCAAGATAACAACCGACATATGCACAACTTACAATTCATTAAATTGCATAGACAGATATTATTTTGCTCATATAGGCTACCGCTTAAGATTGTAAATGGCTCCAAAACTAATTTGAAGACTAATTTGAAGATAGTACTCCCTCATTGAACCAATATGTCATGAACAAATGCAAGGCTTGAGATGAACCCGCATCATATCCATTTGCATGTATCTATCAGTTGATATCATTAAAACACTTGTGTGTTCCTTAGTTCTTTCAAGACTGGGCTATTGTAATTCAATTCGGTCTGGTTCGTCTCAATATCTACTCCAGAAACTTTAAAAAGTTCAAAACACTGCTGTTCAGATCATCCTTAAAGTACCACGATCAAAGCTTGCCTTCCCCTGCTCTTGTTATCAACACTATCTATCCATTCGATCCAGAATTAAACACAAAATTTATTCTCTGTGCTACGTTTCACCGACACGCTCCAGTCTAACATACCTATCAGACCTCACCCATGTATACACAATAGCAAGATACTTACGGTCCTCTTCTGACACTCGTATTCACATTGTTCCCACTATGAAAATGAAATCATACGGACAATGTTCTTTTGCATACCAGGGCCCAGCAACATGGAATGAATTGCCCACTCTACTTAGACACAAAATCAGAGTGATCTAATTAAAGAACGGTCTTAAAACTCACTAATTTCAACTGCAAGAACAGACTTAAAGACCTAATAATGTTTCCTTACCTTAAATATATACAGCATATTTTCTATTATCTAATTCGTGGTGTTTGTTTTTATTTTTGTTATGAAATAATTATATGTGTTTTATAAGTGTTGTCAAATGTTGTAAAGCGCTTAGAGCTTCTAAAGATTAGGCGCAATACAATGTATTCATTTTTATTATTATTATTATTATTATTATTATTATTATTATTATTATTATTATTATTATTATTATTATTATTATTATTATTATTATTATTATTATTAATTTAACATCTGGATACGCGGTACAGTCCATGATTTTCTAATATATAATGGCAGGTTGATCAGCCCATTCTTGAGATGAAAGCATCTTCTATGCATACTAATAGTCCTTGACATACATATAAATTGCTGTTTTTATCCATAATAAGTTCTTTGTATGCATACTAATAGCCCTTTATATGCATGCTAATAGCATTATATATGCATACGAATAGTATTTTTATGAATATTAATAGTCCCTGACATGCATACTAATAGTCCTTTATTTACATACTAATAGTGTTTTATATGCATAATTATAGTTATTTTTATGCAAAATAATATTATTTTATATGCAAACTAATAGTATTTTGTATGCATACAAATAGTCCTTTACGTGCATACTAATGGTAATTTATATGCATACTAAGCCTTTTGTATGCATGCTAATAGTCCTTTATTTTGAACCATAGAATCTAAATATATTGATAAATTAAATTTAATTTCTTAGATTAAATCAGTATTGATGGACGATTGAAAATCAGTACATTAATCTTAGGAAAATGGCTAATTGTCATCTTTGACACAGCTATCATCCATCAATGGTTACTATTTGAAGCCACCATTTCAAATTAAATTTGTCAGATTAGTATGTTCATGTAGGTGCATGAAATTCTCCTTCTATCGAATCCTGTCCAGGTATGATGTAGTCATATATGTGATGAAATGTAAAGACAATTATCGAATATATTTCACCAATCATTCATTGCCTGTTTTAGTTGCAGTTTTTGTTTACAAGAACGAAAACTGGTTAATACTTGTATTTCTTTAGAATTTACGGTTTGTTCACACATTTTCCATTATATAAGTTAATTAATACATCCCGTTTACACACACACACACACACACACACACACACACTTCCAGAAATAAACAATACCACTGAAATATTTTAAGATTGAAAATGCAGTTTTTAATTATATTTAAGGTCAAGGTCATTGATAGAAATATCGTGACAAAACCTCATTTATACGTTTGCGGCGTGACCGGAAACTTGTTTCAAGTTTATTTGTTGTTCGGGGTGTGCAGTTACCTTGGTTATGACCGAAACGAACCTAATCAAGTTTCAAATGCAGATGTGCCAAGATAATCACAATATAAGCTTGGTAGTCTTGGCCAAATCGTATATATTGACACAAGCACAAATACACACCCTAAGTAAACCCCAGGTACGCATCGCGTGTGCGTCTCCAAACTCATGATGATACTGGACAAATGACCCTCAAATGATAAAATTTCTTCAAGAATGACACTGTATCCATTCATAATTATGACTTCATGACAAGGAACAACGAAGTAACTTTTGACCTTTTAAGAAGACAAAGACCCAAAATAAAATCAGTATACCTAAATATAGAAACAATTATTTGATGCAGACGATTAATAAAAGCATTACTTACGGTCGGCTTGAGTTTGTGTTTTCTTTTAACAAGAGCTCTTTATCAGAAGATCTTTTGAAACCATTTTGACGTTTGGATGAATTACTAGAATGCTTGAATAGTGTAGTCAGTACATTTAATTGTCCTCTGTTAGGATCATATAAATTTGATTGTCCTCTGGTAGGATCATATACTTGATTTGATTTGCCTTTGTGAACCTACCTATTTTCGTATTTAATAAAGTACACTCTTAAACGTGTTTTATATTCTGTTCATTTCTGGATTTCTTTTATTGCTTGATGTTTTGTCTTCGTATTTATATTGAGAAACCCTACAAATGTCCTGACTATTTGTGAATTTATTGTCAGACTCTTATTATCGTTATTCAGGTCATGCCATATAATCGGTTTATTTCAAATAATATCCTTTCCTTTCAAGTTATAACGATGGAATGGAGTCAACAATTAGAATATGTGAAAAAATACACAAAGATATTGCAAAATGATTATATTGTCAATTTACTTTTCTTTGTATAGAATGTAAATAGTTGTTTTCATTTTGTCATGATGTTAATTGTTTTACACGTCCAATACGGTGGAAAGCATAGTGCTACAATTTTGTCTGTCTATCCGTCAATTATCGATATCATTTCGGACAATAACTCCAGTTCTCGACAATCTATAGTTACATATTTTGTGGTTGGCATGTACTTAGGGTAATACAGTAATCTATCGATTTGGGGGTCAAAATTCAAAGTGACCGTGACTGAAAGAATAAAAATAAGAACTATTAGGATCAGGTGTTTTATTGTTGTATCCAGAAATTCATTTTGGGCTGGAAATATATTTATTCTAATTATTCAATTCAAATGATTCTTCTCTGGAAAAAAATGAGCTCTTCAAAAATAGAATTGTTTTAGAATTCAACAAATGAGTGTTGGCACATCAGCATTATACGGGCCTCCAAAGGCACATCAAAATCTCCAGCGTTGGATTTAATTTGAATTTCAAAAAAAGTTTATTGAGAACTTTAATTATTAGGGCTTGTGTTTGTAATTCTATGATTAATTGGGATTTAATTCGCAATACCATCAGTCCATTTTTCAACATTTTCACTCTGTATTTTAGGAAAATAAGTTATTTGCTGAAGTTTGCAAGTCTTGCTGCTTTTAGCTCTTTTTATTACTTAATTTTCAAGGAAGATGCTTATATGTTTGAGGTCAAAAATGTAAATGTCAAGGTTATTCTGGCTCAAAGAAATAATGTGGTATGTAAAATAACACGTCTTCTAATATAAGTTGAATGACCTTGCTTTATGGATGGCTTGCACTTTGGGCAATAGTATAATCCAAGGGTCTGAAGTCGAGGTTATGACATGTCTAATAAAATCAATGGTTTCTGCGCATCAAGTTTCGTCAAGACCACGTGTCTTGTGCCTCCACAGAGTAGTAGGCCTACTAAATACCGGGTTGGCGTATGAAGTGGCGGTACTTATATTTCGATATGGTTTTAGTTGCATGGATGTTGTTGATTTAAGATGTAGTGGCGGTGAAGATACAAATATTGGCTTATCACTTCAAATAAATATATCAACATGTAGGTTTATACGACCGGAAGAATAGAAGGCTAAATTAATAAAAAGAATAAAGAAGACATAAAGCACGAATCTTTTAAGGTGTGTAGTATGAGAGCATGCAGTCTACTTATTTTTTATATTTCCAAGAAATACCAGCTTCTCATTCAAACCATTATATAAAGTAGTTACTTAAAGTGAAGAAATATAAAAAGGTCATGAAGTACCAATGCTTCTGTCAAACATAGTCGTTACAACGGTTTAACTGTTGATGCTTCAAAATTCCAAATCTAATCTCTAACAAATCTGCTGGAGTCAGAGTCATCAAATGCACAAGAAGGCATCCGGTGAGCTTTTAACTTGAATACTACGACAATAATAAACAAAATACTTTAATGAAAGACTTATGCTGCGCCTATTTCCTCAGTACAAAGGGACTAGAGGTCGAAAAAATAGGTTTGGTCGGGATAGGATGGAATAGATTTTTAAAAGAAGGGCACAATTATATCCAAAATTTTCATTGTACTCAAATCATCATAAATATTTTCTAATAAGAAGAGAAATAAGATGCGAAGTGAACTGATTACAAACTACAGTAGTCTAAGTAATCAATTTGAAAACATGTCCTATAGCAATTATTTGTTAATTATTAAGAAATAGAACTTAAATTGGTTTATTGTGGAATTTGGTTGATGTTGCTTTCAGTATGCAATTATTCCTAATCGTGTCGTAGGTTATGTTTTTGCTGTAACACTGAGCAAATTTTATGGAAAGTGCTTGATATTTGCATTGAAATGCAGTAAATCTAAAGCCCAGAATAATAAAAACGCGTTTGATAAAGTCGTTTGAAATTTTGGGAGAATTAGAGAGTCTGAAATATATTAAAACCAGTCGTCAGTAAATTCTATTAAAATATTATGGTGTAATTTATCCTAAGAGCTTCACATTCTTCATAAACGTATCAGTCAATGACTGTTTTTTTCAGTACTTACTTCATAATGGTCTTTCTTCTTTTATAAGTAAACAAAAGAGCTGATTTTTAGAAAAGGAGACAAAAACATTACCTGCATATATCTGGTTGGCCGTAGATTTCAAACATACTAGATAAATTCAATATAAATTCAAGAAATGAATAGACTATTTCATCATCAAATATCAAACTTAATTTTTCAGTGATTGTAGCTCTTTTTGAAAGAATAACTGGAAAGGAAGACATTAAATCGTTACTGTAACGTAAACATATTTGACGTTTAGAATGCGATGCTATTTTAGAACGTGTCTATCTGCTATATCGTCGATAGCTGTTAATCTTGCCAGTTTCCACAGCGGACGTAAAGCTTAGCAGCAAATATACATATAATACCATTTTGTGTTCCTTTTGCATACTGGTGTCAGAATATAGTTTTCAGAGAGTGATTTTATAAACTGGCTGTGTTATTGTGTTACGGATGTTTATCAATTGCTGTCTCTGGTTCCAAGCAAAATAAAATTTCAGAATAATAAAAAATAATAAAGAATCCTTGTCAATATCTGAATATGTGCCTGCTTGTTTTATGGGTTGAACGCCATTTTGCAGCACATGATAGGCTATAGAGTATATTTGATGGAAGAAGAATCCGAAAGAGGTCCATTGATCTCACGAAAACTTACAGACTTTCTCTTATATTCACTTAGCCGAGGCTCGAAACCACGCAGACACAGGTGAGATGGATGTAAGAATCATCTGTAAAGAGTTCTTTAGACCACACGTCCACTAGTGCCCCCCCCTGCATTCCGCATCCCAGTCGGCTGTCTGGGGATCCACATGAATTTCTGTAGCAATTTTATTACACGGTGTGCATCATGGAGTGAAAACAATAGGAAAGTTTCAAACCTAATATGAATCTTTCACGCCGTTTCATGCGTCTTTCGAATTTCCACGTTTGTCAAAACTGAAGACACAAGAAACGTAAGTTATTAATTGTAGACACGCCCGTAATGGTAATATTATTTGTCAGGTCAACGCATGAAATATATATATATATATATATATATATATATATATATATATATATATATATATATATATATATATGTGTGTGTGTGTGTCTGTATATATATATATATATATATATATATATATATATATATATATATATATATATTATGTGTGTGTGTGTGTGTATGTATATATATATATATATATATATATATATATATATATATATATATATATATATATATATATATATATATATATATATATATATATACCCGTTTAACCAGTTTTATTGGTCAACTGCATTTTTTTAAAACCATACAAAGGGACTATTTGTTAATTTAACTCTAAAAAAGTAAATTTCAGGTGAACAATGCGTGTAGTTCTTTTCAATTTATTTTTTTTGGTGGGGAAGGAGGCCAAGAATAACTACAAATCTTTAGATAAAGAGCAAGAAGAAGGAAATAAGAGAGAAATTGATAGAATTGGTAGCAGAAAGGAACAGGGGCAGCAGAGAAGACTTTTGTTAAGTCATTGTCACTTAATGAGAGAGAAGCATCAATGCTACAAATGTAAAGATCTTCTGTATATGGGGTACAAAAATGAAAACGCCACAAAATCTGTAATCAATCGAACTTTTTTTGTCTTGTCATTATTTTAATAAATATGTACTTTCCTCCGAAGTTCTGACAAATCCTAAGTGGTATTGAACTTATATTGTACACGTTCAAAAAATAACTAGACCATAGCACTAACATCACGTAAAAGAATACACTCAGTCATTATAATTTGTTCAATGTAAGCATGTTAAGATCAAATATAAAGGCAGTCATGTACGTTATTTCCACCTCCGTTCTTCCATGTACACTTTGGTAGAAAGGTTAGGACAATCCATGGGTGAACAAATAAACACTTGAAATATCCAGGTAACTATAGAGTGGCATTGATTTATACAGCTATATTTAGCACTAATAAAGAGCAAAGTAGTATTCATATATACAATCAAATTTCTTGCCTTTGCAGGATTTATGAATTCATCAAGCTTGAAAATTTAATTACAAGCTATATAAACGTCACATGTCGTCACTTAATCATTCTCATCAGCTTCAATGTCGTATGTAGGCTTCTTTTTACAATGCTGTGTTGCTAAAACTGTTTGAATTTCTGCAAGACTGAGATAAAATGGTCGTTTTAATTCATGCGCTTTTAAGTGGAAAATCTCAGTTTATTTAGAAACCGGCAAAAAATCTAACCTTGCAGATCCGGTAAATAAATTTCCAATGAAATCGAAAATGTTCTTTCTCACAAAAAATCCATTCATAAAATGTAGCCAAAGTATTTCAGAGATGGCTGAAAATATTATTCATTATCAATTTTTCTTTTGCATTCTTTCTTTATATGTTGAGCCTTACCAGAAATTGTCACTGGCATTTTAAGAAAGTTAGCGCGCAATGTTCACTATTAGGACATTTCATTTTAGATAATTACAAACTCAATGGTACAGTATAATACTGCAAATTTTCACTCTGTATTTCAGGTTATAACACATCAAAATATAATATTTTCCTTTGTCGCACATTTGTTGCTTTAAGATTATAGGTGCAGTATTATTTGATTGCTATTAATTTATCTGCTAACAAGAGTTCATGTCTGTAACATTCTTCTCTCTACTAATTCCTTATTTTTTAGGAGAGTTTGTAGCCGTGCTCTGTAATCCGTGTCTCACGATAATGATATATGCGATAAGTTCGTAACTTGCGACACCAAATTGTATTCGTATTTCAAAAAAATGTAGACAATGACATTTTCATTTTTACTTAATAATTATACCAGAATGTTAATTATCCTTGCTTGGTTCTCCAGCTGTATATTGTTAAAACTTTTACGATGTAATTACAGAATATATAGCAGAAAATCAGTTAAAGTGTGAGTTTGTGTGTGTGTGTGTGTGTGTGTGTGTGTGTGAGAGAGAGAGTTTGAATTTTAACGTAGCTTTAACAATTTTGCAGTCATGTAACCACGATGTCTGCTGTCTGTATCATTTTTATGGATTTGGTATGACTAGGCTGGGGTTCGAACCCACGACCTCCCGCATCTGAGGCGCCGCTGGAGGAATCGTATAAGTAAATTTAACACAACATTGCACGCACATAAGAAGAGAATAAGGAAATAAACTGAGGGAACCTTTAAGAAAGAACACTATATTAAATAAATGCAAAATAAATATATGCGCCAATTGAAAAGTGCTGACATAAGCGTAATGTGATTTATGTGTACGCAAAAATAATCATGGAAACTATGGCAACTGCCATATTCACAGACTGATTAAAAATCGTTATGGCGATGATGTAATTGAATTGTGTTTTGACAATTAATCGATAAAAATGGAGGCAAACCGTGAACTAGAATATAATTTTGATATTTTGTTAGAAAGAGCGTTGAATAAAGTACCAAAAAGGTCGGCATTATATTTCAGTGTGGCATATAAAATAAATTCGTCAAAATATTACATACTAAAAAAAACACAATCGTGTTTAAAGTGAAACACACTACACGGGATCGACTAACGGGTATTCTTTGTAATGGTTCACTAGCATAAAATGTATTGGCTCGTATTTGTGTTAACAAGGAAGCACAATGTATAAGTACTTCGGATTCATTTTCCTTGCTTTCTTTGATCTTTTGTTACGCTTAATTTTTTCAAAACGTGCTAATAGCATTGCTAAAACCCTTGCGCAATGTTGATAACAAAATAATTCCACATATTTTACTACTTTTGTCTGCTACACTTAAAAGTGATTAAAGAGTATTACTTTGCAATTTTGAGATTCAGTATTTATTGGTAGGCACCTTTATTTGCCCATGATTGATATGGGCATATATATAATGTACTTACGGTTATCGAATCATCCATGTTGGATAAGGTGATACAGCATATTAAACTTTGTGTTAACAAATAAATCGTGACTTGGACATATATGTTTGGTTTCTCGATTCAGATGACAAAAATAAAGTACAAAAACTACAAACGCTTGTCTAATTTCTTATATAATACATTTACATCTACCTAGTAACCATTTTTCATTTCTTATCTAAGTGCAAGACAAGGAAAACTCTGAAGGGTACCTTCTCTTGCCTTTGCCTAGTCCCTTCGCTTGGTGTGTTACAAATGCTTTTAAAATGAAGACAAATATAATTACAAACAGAAATGTTTGAATTTTTCTAAAATTGCCATCACCGATTTGACTAAAACTAATAGGAATTAAATGGTTCTTAACTTAACAAGACAAATAAAGAAAACTCGAATACAAATTTCCGAACCAACAACAGGAATATGTATATGGGCATATGCTGCTAAGGTTGGAGAGACATTTTAGAGCTAAATTTTAAAGTTATATAGTAAACCATTTGTCACAGTTCACAACCGTTTGCATTAAATGACGTTCCATATATTAGCTTTTTAGGAGACTGAGTCGTGAGACTAAAGAGGATCAATGTGAGCCGAACGATTTGATTGACTAAAAAAAATTCCGTATGTTGCGTTTCCATTGGCGAATTCAATGATCACCAGAACATGACACCTAAGCAGTCGCAGTCATGTCTTAAGACAGTGGAGGTCTGTAGTACGTAAATAATCATCCCAGAGACTTGCAGAATAGCTCAAATTAACTCGAAGGTACATCTAATTGTCTATTGAAAATCGTTACAAAACAAAATGGAAAAAATGCGTGAATTTGAAAACAAAACTGATTTGATTCAAACACCAGCTTGCGTCTTAACACAAATATATCAGACATTCTCAAAGCCGTCATGTGATCACATGGGTTGAGAGCCATATATATATATATATATATATATATATATATATATATATATATATATATATATATATATATATATATATATATATATATATATTGCCCGTGTTTAGAAAAGCCAATGGATTTAATAGGAAAGGATTCCAATATGGGTAATATCAGAACATCCTCCAACTGTCTTATTGTGTACCACAAAGAAGCATCCTGCTGTTCTCTTAAATATTCAGCCAGCAGGGCAAGTGCATCCCAAATTTGTAATGTTAATATATTTTGTATATTTAGGCATAACACAATTCCAAAGAAATAGGGTCCTAGGGCATACCTTGCCTACGGACTACATCATTCAGATTCATAATATCTAAATCTGATCCAAGCACAAAGGCGTCCGCATAAAGAAGCAAGGTGGTGGTGGGGACTTGCCCCCACCCACCAATGACACCTTTAAAGGGGACAAAAAAACCTAACCTGCAAAATTGTATTGTAAATAGAAGGATATGTAGTAGTTTGTGTATATAATCTGTCCTGACTATTTTTTTCTTTGCATTTATTGTATTTGCACAAACATTTAATAATAAAAATGTGTTGAATTCCGAGATCAAATGGAAAGAACCTACCCCTCAAGTTGTTATCTCCCTTTCATACAAGCAGGATGTGACGTCATTTGAGACGATTCCAGTACAACATGCATATAAATACTCAGTGTCAAGTAGAAACGATGTTTCAATGCGCAGCTCTGAATTGTGTGAATAAAAGCAGTTCCCGACAAATATTTTTCTTCACATTTCTATAGGACCCTAAAGAGTGATTTGTATGGGCGATCAAATTAAAGAGAGAAGGGATTTATGACCGAGACATTTCGAACATGAAAGTTTTTCAAAAGACCAGAGACTCTTTAAACTATTGGGTTTGAGCCAAAACGTTAACAAGACAGAAGACGGGAAGCACGCCGGCGAGTCGTAGTCGACATAGGCCAGGGAGCATCATAGGAGTCTGCAGTTTTATCAATAAAGCACGACGAAATTTTTGACTACATGAAATTTCGTCGTGCTTTATTGATAAAACTGCAGACTCTTGTGGGAGCATTAAGGACTTAATAATTCAGGAGCACCGTCAACGTTTCAATACCTGAACGTGTAATTTCAGCCAATAAAGTTTAAAACCTCAGTAGCTTCTGATATTTTATTTTGCCATTATACACATACAGTCACACATATTTCTAGAAATGTAATAAGTTTTCAGATTCATCAGTCAGAAGCGAGAATACATGAATCATGTGAAGGTTTCAGATGAGAAGGTCTTGCGAGTCGTGCTCACTACACATGATGGTAATATTTTTATATATTTTACCTTGTATATTCTACACCCTACGGAAAAATCGTCTATATAATATGTGTCGGTAGAGTCTAAAAGGACAAAATAATTTACTGAATAGTATAGTTATTACACATAATTTCACAACAATTCAATCACTTTATACATGGCTACGTGGTATTTATTTTTAGCAGATTGGTTTATGGAGCCTTGGAAGAGGTGGGGGTGTAACATGTGCTTTCTCTCTCTCTCTCTCTCTCTCTCTCTCTCTCTCTCTCTCTCTCTCTCTCTCTCTCTCTCTCTCTCTCTCACACACACACACACACACACACACATATTTTCTCTTCCGAGAGCCACTGAGATTGGCAACAAATATTCCATTCTTGGTTGGACATTGGAACACATTTTCTACACAAGCATCTGTGTGGAAAAAAGGCTAAAATTATTTGAAAAAATGTTGCCTGTTTGATATTTTAAATGTCCATTTCTTTGGCGAGCATTCATCCAATTATGACATGTACAAGTCCATATCAATAACTGTTGGATTAAACCAGGCTATAGAAAGTGAAAACCAATTTCCAGCCTACCCCCCAAAAAAAAAATAAAACTGGCAAGAAAAACTCTGATCTGTAATATTAAAGTGTTTTGACTTAAAAGAAAATGAAAAGAAAGAAGAAGAATTATTGAAACAAAAAAAAAATGAATTGTGAAAGAAATCGTAATCGTTAGAAAATTATAGCCCTCTCCCTACCCGGTTTATTGATTAGATTTTGTACAGCTATTTAGTTTGGTATTTAAAATTAAAGGTAGTTCATAATCATCGTCATTGTCAGAACCTGACGATTCCTGTACATCTTTGTCACACTGTCTTGGGTTCATACATATAATGTTGGATGTTCATGAAATATTCTACTTCTGGATTGTCATCCACATCATTGACATACGACATAATTTAAACATTCAAGTACAGCCAACTTATAGAATGATTGACTGTATTATCATAGGAGTCTGCAGTTTTATCAATAAAGCACGACGAAATTTCTGACTACATGAAATTACTTTAACTGTAATACAAAAAAATTATTTTATAATACCGTTATGTTTTCATGTAGTCAAAAATTTCGCCATGCTTCATTGAGAAAACTGCAGACTCCTGTGCTATTATCAACAATGCCAGCGTGTACAGTGTCTTAAATGACGTCACATTGTTCAGGGGGAGGGAAGTGTGTTAGTTTATTCAAGACGGATCGGGAGAGATGATCGGTTTTTCATAAATTTCTTCGTAACGAGTAAAAAAGAAAGGTACATATATATGTATGTATATATATATATATATATATATATATATATAATTATATATATATATATATATATATAATTATATATATATGTAAAAAAAGACAGGTACATATATATGTATGTATATATATATATATATATATATATATATATATATATCAAATTATATACGGAGTTTGCGCGAATTTCAGTTTTGCATGTTTGTCCCCTTTAAATATGTATTTGCCAACATCCGTGAAACTTAATAGCTGTTCCTATCTTCTCCACCCCGAAAATAATTCTGCGGGTGCCCTTCCCCCAAGGCTGTACAGTTATTGTTGCTCTGTCTGATTTAATAATCCAAATATATCCATGTACTTATATTGATAATGATTATTCATAACAAATTCAGCAGTATAAATAAACTAAACAAATTAGTAGATCAGCACATTTCATTTTCCCTATTTATCGGTACAGTCGGCTGTTAAGATAGCGTTCATCATTTATTATGGGCTTGCAGTTTTCATGGAAGATGCCTATTATGATTTTGTATGATGATACATTATCTTTACATATCTTGGATGCGTGAAGTCCCGAGTTCGATCCCCGACCGTATCATACCAAGGACTTACAAATATGGTACTAACAGCTACCTCGCTTGGCACTCAGCATTATGAGGTTAGTGTTAGGACTGGTCGGCCTAGTGTCAGGATAATGTTACTGGGTGGAACATCATGCCATATGTCTGCATCATGTTCATCGCTATACACTGTCTTACTGCAGACATTATATTGATATGACTGTAAAAATTGTTTAACAAACGTTAAAAATCTAAATCACACACTTTGTGCTCACGCTTTATATGTCAATGAAGAAATTACAGAAAGTCAGAATGCACCAAATTGTAAATCAACAACAATGTCAAACAGAATTGAAGGCATTACCTAAATTATACCTGCTTTCTACAGCAATGTAGAAAAGAGAAGGCAAAAGATGTAAATGAGATTATAATTTAATTCCTCCAACAATGTGCAGGTGACTAAGACTCTTACCTCACAACATTGGATTTTGTTGCACCGTTCTTGAAAATTACAAACCCATAGAAGAATGCTAAACGTGCTGACTCATTTTGCAATATCTAAGAGAGAGTTCTTTCTCTCACATCAAAGTAATATTAATTTCTGTACAGCTGACAGGTCCATTTACGTATACCTCATTCAAATGGTCCTTCACACAAATGTTCTGTCGGTTTATGTTTGTTTCTTTATCGCTGTACTCTAAGCTTTATTATTTTTTTAGAACATAGAGTGCTTTATGACATTAAACAACTTTAAATGAATTATATTTGCTAATACTGGACGGCGTTTTCACTTTTTTATGTAATTAAACACTTAATATTTAGTCATCTTTTTTTGAAAAGACTAAAAATAATAATAATAATAATAATAATAATAATAATAATAATAATAATAATAATAATAATAATAATAATAATGATAATGATAATAATAATAATAATAATAATAATAATAATAATAATAATAATAATAATAATAATAATATCCTTTATTTATCCAAGGTACAGTACAGTACAGTATAGTGCGGTGCGGTGCAGTGCAGTGTAGTGTAGTGTAGTGTAGTGTAGTGTAGTGTAGTGTAGTGTAGTGTAGTGTAGTGTAGTGTAGTGTAGTGTAGTGTAGTGTAGTGTAGTGTGGTGTGGTGTGGTGTGGTGTGGCATAGCATAGCATATTATAGTATAGTATAGTATAACATAGCATAGCACAGTACAGTGCAGTGCAGTGCAGTGCAGTGCAGTGCAGTGCAGTGCAGTGCAGTGCAGTGCAGTGCAGTGCAGTACAGTACAGTACAGCACAGCACAGTACAGTACAGTACAGTACAGTACAGTACAGTACAGTACAGTACAGTACAGTCCAGTACAGTACAGTACAGTACAGTACAGTACAGTACAGTACAGTACAGTACAGTACAGTACAGCACAGTATAGCATAGCATAGCATAGCACAGCACATGACAGTACAGTACAGTACAGTACAGTATAGTATAGCATAGCATAGCACAGCACAGCACAGTACAGTACAGTATAGCATAGCATAGCATAGCATAGCATAGCACATAGTATAGTATAGTATAGTATAGTATAGTATAGTATAGTATAGTATAGTATAGTATAGTATAGTATAGCATAGCATAGCATAGCATAGCATAGCATAGCACAGCACAGCACATGACAGTACAGCACAGTATAGTATAATATTAAACTCTTGTTTAACGTCATGCTACACATTATTCAAAACTAGCAAACACGTGGCTAAATGATTTATTTTAAAATACTCTGCCCCGAACACTATATATATATATATATATATATATATATATATATATATATATATATATATATATATATATATATATATATATATATATATATATAATCTTTGTACAAGAACTGATTGGCCTAATGGGACCTTACAGCTTAATACATGTAGATACTGATGACCATATTTCTTTAAGACCTTAAAAACAAGAAAAGCTTTTCTGAAAGAAATATAAACTTTACATGGCATCCGTCTAAGAGCCTTTGAAATAGATTACGCGGACGGTGAAGTATCCGTGACATTTAAATAAAAATCACTGGCAGCTTTTCTGTAAGATGTGTAGTCTCTTAGTGTGAAAGGAATTTAGGAGTTATCCACACGCATCATAGCAGTAGACGAAAGGCATAAAAAAAACAACTGTATTGCACACTTTTTAGATCGAATAATCAAGATAAAACATCTCAAAAGTATTGACAATTCCTATTTCGTATATACTTTAATAAACTGTTTCTAAGTAGCTGGATGAAGTATTATCAGGAAGCTTATATATACGTTTGGAACATTTATCAGATATTGTGCCATTTAAATCTAAGGACAATACCCCGAGTATATCTGCTCCGTTTGCTGATCACTTGGACAGTAACTTGATGTTCTGTAAAGTTTATTGTCATATATCAGTTTCACAGCATATTGTTGATGTTTAATGATGTTGCTCAGAACAATTCCAATATTATTATCGCTAAAATCTCCTGATGTAGTATCTACATTCAAAAAGACTGAAGAATGCTGCAACTACGTTTGCAAAGTCTTTGATATATGAAATCAAAAAGGCATGGACTAGAATTTATCCTTGTGGTACTCTAATGAAAATTTTCTAAACATTAATAGATCTCAAACTAGTAGGTTGTAACCTTCTATTGAGATAGGGTGCAAACCATCGCAATCAGGGTTTGAAATAGTATATGCTATAATTTGTGTAGTTCAATTTCCTGTCAGCAATAGCATATACTCGGTGATCAATGAAAACAGTGAGTGATATTTGGTATAAATAACACAGGCAATCAAGTTATATTTTGATAAAAAGTCACGAATAGAAAGAAGCCTTTCTATAATTTTGTTAACAATTCGTATAACATAGGTAAGACTAAATATTGATACGCTATTCGTCTCCTGATTTACAAGGCGAGGTGACGATAGATATCTTCCAATCGTTTACAAAAGTATTTGTGCTTATGCACATATTAGCTATGTAAATCAATATTTCATTAGTGCAGTCTGTTGATAGATTTAACAGCTTTACTCCAGAATAAACATACATATGCATCTAGGACACAAGTATACGTTTAACTCATGTGATTGTTTCCTTCTTTACAAGTATTGGCTTTGTAATTAGTCGAATGAAAGTGTAAAATAAATATATTTAGTATAATAATTAATTAATTTTAATTAATTTAATTAGTAGACTTCATCTTATTTTACCGATATTTATATTACCAGTCACATTTATCTTATGATACTCTTCCATTTCGGTTTCGTGGCCCATTGATGTAAAGCGCTCACCGTTACGGATTACAGCCATCTCACCTCTGTCTGTGTGAGTTCGAGTCTCTGGCTTGGCTAATGTGGGTACGTGAAAAAGCTTGTCATTATCTTCCAGTAGGTCGGTGGTTCTTTCCTGGATTTGAACTGATTCTTGTTCCACCATTTATATTGGCTGCATTGTATAGAAAAATGGAGTTAACCATACAACAACAACAGCAATCTCTGATTCAAAAGTTTTGTACCATTTCATACACAAGTTTGAAGATCTATAAACACATATGTTTAAGACACTGGATGTGTATACTAGTTTTACCTCAACTGCAACCATTGCTTGATAGGCCTCAGTTGATATTGCCATGTTATTCATACGAAGACGTACTCTAACCTATAGCACCATATCGGCTAATTCTGCGCGTCGGGTAATTTTGCGCAACGATACGTCATTTCCGTAAACATTGGATCACACGGGTTTTTTTAGTAAAAAATCACTTTGTATCAGGAAAAAAAATTCACTTTAATGAAAGGAAAGTGATATTCATAATATGTACAAAAATATCCCACATTTCGACTCTAAATGCATATGAAAATGTGATTTCTAAAATGTCAACAGGAAGACCCACTTCGTGACCTTCTTGAATCTGTAACCAAGACAATCCTATTTACTATGTATCTTTTACAATCATACAAATATATACATTATATAAAAGATGGAAATTTTGTAAACCTTAAAATATTTCTGCATTTTAATCCAAGTTCCAATTTTGCAATGCCGGAAATGAAATTTGGCACTGCGAGTCCTGTAAGTTCAGGCCATTTGATACCTGTGAATGAAATGGAAGCATTCTTTCTTTAGTGGGAGACAAAATATGCAAAGTAGGTCAAGTTGTCTCAGATAGCAGAGTAACTGACATTTTTCTTGATATTCCGTTTACATTAAGATTTCTTTCTAGAACAAGTAATCAAGCAGAAGTTCGTGTCAGAAGATGGGCAGTGGATCTTTAGCTGGACAAGGAGTGGAATGTTTTGCAGAAAAATCTGTTGATTCTACCCCACTTCATTCCTAAAGAGGGAATCAGAGTAGCCACTGCATTAACAAACAAAAAAAAAACAAATGAAAGGAAAAACTAACAAACAGCTTAGTTAATTTATATTTTTTAAAATCTCCAGTATTGATCTAACTTGCAATATTAGACCCAGCTTTCCGAGCAAATGGTTTCCAGTCTTGATTTTCTATTGGATTTTGTTTAGTACAAATACGTTGTTTTGAACTGAACCATGTTTTTATTCAGGACGATAATGAACCAAAATATTTGTAAAATAAATGTATTTTGTCTCATATTGTGGCTGTTGTGGTATTTACAGTGAAAAACTTTGCATGGAGATAAATAGACAATCTATTCATACAGGACGATGACACAGAATATTTCTTTGTATATAGATTTGCTTTTAAGTTATTTACAACGGATTTACGTTCCTTTAAGACATATAAACCGTCTTTGCATCCAGGACAATCACATCAAATATTTGTATAACATTATTTTGTCATAGATTTTATTTTGGGTTATCTGCAACACAACTACTTTATTTTATTATTGGTACAGTGCAATAAAGTTGCTTGGAATAAAATAAATCGTCTATTAATTTAGGATGATGTAAAAACATTAAACAAATGTTTTATCTCATATTTTGGCTGTTGGAGCGCAAGAATTTTGCTTAGAGATAAATAAACTAAGACGATGAAATGCCAATTATTTGTAAAAAATTATTTTGTCTCATAGATACGATCTTCAGTTATTTGTAACTTAGTTTCTTTGATATGAGACAAATAAACCGTCTTTCACCTAGATCGATGACATACTAAATATTTTAGAAAATTATTTTGTCTTCTTTATTGCTGTATATGTCTCAAAAATATTGATGTTCCAAACAGAATGAATAAATTTGAAAAAATAAGATTTGTTTGTTTCTTGAGTATTTAATGGAATTTTCGCCTGAAAATTAGTATTACTTCAAGAATGTGTCTGCATAATCATGACACTGTAATCAGGTTTAAACGAAAGAGATTTTTTTTCCTTTGGTCAGTGGACCATCGGCCATGGAAGTCTTGTTTATGACCTATATGTATATTCTACAGGTCAATGCATGTTTTTACAATCCATGTAAGAGCCCAAACGTTTCTTGTATTATGTAGAATATATCATTGATGAAACTTCGTGTGAGAGACAAACAAAAGTCAGAATCGAGACTTAAAAGTGTGAGATTCCTATTACGAAATCGTTTGAATACGATTATGACTTTGTACGTTTTAGAAATCATTATCAGTTGAAGGATTATTCATTTTCTGTTCAAGGTATGAAAGTCATCAAGGTGTCATGCAGGTTGTAACCGAAATAATTACTATACTCACAAACACAGAAATCCGTATTCCCGATAGGTTGTATAAAACTAAACGTCATAGACCAAATAGGGAGGAAAGGAGGGGAAATAATTTCGAGTAGCTTGTCGTGCATCGTTATAAAGATTTATTTATATATTTGTTCCCTTACTTGCTCTTTCTTTCACTCAAGATGTGAATAGGCGCAAATATAATTGCAAAATCTTGAACACATCAATCACGAAACTTATAAATGCAAATAATAATTTTAACCATGATCAAATAATATGGATTATCATTTTCCCGTGTAAAAAAAATGTTTGCAATAAATGGATTATCTATGTTGTATAAAATAGCGAACAAACTAGTGGACATGCCAGCAGACAAATATCTGACCTGAACATTTAGCCAAACCAAAGCAATGCAGTAGCAAGTAGCAAGACGATATAAATACTTGTTCTGTCCGCTCACTTCGTATATTTTAATGGTTTCTCTACTATTATCCACATCTAACCATCCACAACTAAGAAATAATGAATAAAAATCTGGATATATACACATATCAATAATCAGAAAAAGCAAAAACAAATTTGGAAATCCAGTTGGTTAATGGGCAGCCAGTTATACTTGTGAATCGTGAGTCTTGTTCGACTCTGTGAACGATAAGGCTTACTTTCACCTTAATGACACTATCAATTAGTTCGCGCTGTCTGCCTATCTGACTTGTTCTTCACCTACACGTGCGTACACAATCATCATCATCATCATCGTCGTCGTCGTCGTTGATCCATTAACCCAAGATGTCAATGGGGAACCAGAGTTAACTTTACACCCAATTCTCTCATATTCTCTGTTCTCTGCTGCCCTTTGGAAAGCTCCAAATCCCAGTTCTTTACAAATACTTTAACTTGGAATATTGATGGCCATTAGAGGTGTGGGATGAATGGTTTTGTTTGGATAATTTCTGTCTAAAACCAAAGGCTTTGCTTGATGAAATTGTCCCATGCTGACTTTTCCTCCCTTTGTTAATGCTGTTAGTTGATACTTTTCCGTACCAATGTTAGTGCTTATGGTTGATATATATCCTTTCCATTGTTAGAACTGATCATTGATGCCTTTTCCCCCATTGCTAGTGATAATGGTTGACACCATTCCTTTCCACTGTTAGTTCTAGTGATAATATGACACATCTCACAGCATTGCGTTTTATAAGTAACTGGTAATTTTCATCTTAAAAGTCTCATTTAAAATAGAATTGCATACTATGTGTCTGAGTTATACCTTTAGCATATTCGACAAACAGTCAGACTGACAATCCAAATAACCACGTGACAAATCTTAAACTTGTACTTAAAGTTTGCACTTTGGATTGTGAATTCTGCAGTGTTTGAATACCCCCACCCAAACCATTCTTTTGTCATTTTCTTTGAGTCACTCTCATTGTAGATGGAACAGCCATTTTAAAGGATTACTCGTCTCTAATAATAGTCAGGCTATGATATTAATGAAGGTGAATGACATAAATGGTCTTCAGAATGAAAAAATATAGAAATTATGTCACAAATCTAAACTTGTACATCTTATTAGTATTAAGTCACAAGTTTGCCCTCCAGAATTTGAATACGTCAGTGTTTGCGTAAGGAAGATAACTTTATTTTTATCCTGTTTATGTCCGTCCATCACAAGTGCTGATAATGCTGATGGAACTTTAAAGTATTAAGCAATAATTGTCTAATAATAGTAACTATTCAAATTAGTGTTAGTGAATGGATTAAGTAGTTTTCATTATAGAAATTATGTCACAAATTTATATCACGAATCTAAACTTGTACATCTTATTACGATCGCGTTACAAGTTTACACACTGAAAATTGAGAAATATAACGTTTGTTTTATAATTTGTACGTCCGTCCATTACAGTTGTTGTTCATATTTAATCATTACAAATGAAAGGACTTCCGAATTCTAATAAATGTCTTATAATAGTAACTATGCAAATTAGTGTAGGTGATGGGGTTAATTGGCTAGAGTCAGGACCCGAATCCCATGTACGCCATGACAATTTAACAGTGGGTATTGCAACCCACATCAAATCCTTATCATGTTAAATTAGATAAGTATAACCATTTGGGTAATTGCTCTACAACTTATAACAATACGCAATAATTGAAACAATATCTATAAAACATTACGAAACCTGTATACGCGTAAATGGAATAATTTAAAACATGAAATAGATCATCTTAAAATTTAAAGGGAATCACAATAATGTCAAATTCGTGACCAGACCAGGGACAGCAAACATACAATTAGTTGATTGTCGAATTCTGATCACTCATAATGACAGATGCAGAAGCCGACAAGACATTGAAGTAATGACAAAAGTTCTACATATTAAATCAATAAAAAAAGAATTAGTGATATCTAGCATCATTGACGCAGAGCTGCAAAGTTAAGGTTGCATTTTTTCTCCCGTGTGGTTTGCTTACGAGTAAAGTATATCTGGTCATACAGGCACAATTGCCCAAATTGAATTAAATGTCATCGACACTCGGAGAGAAATATTAACTACGTATTTTTGTTTACATAATAAACGTTACTGGTCAGGTACACAATAAACATGATTTTGAAGAAAGTTTAGTCCAAATTATAATTATACAGAGCATGCATATATATATATATATATATATATATATATATATATATATATATATATATATATATATATATATATATATATATATATATATAGGGTTTGACAAATACGTTATTTGTTCATATTTATGAATTTATGATCATTCTGTTATCCATTTATCAGAATTTACAGCTGTGTTTAGATTCAAATCGAGAGGAATTACTACTTAAACTATTCATTTGAATTGCTTTGTGTTCCAAATTACAAATTACTGAGAGTGACGGTGAACTAATATATCGCGATTTTTGTGTCAAATGCCGCATTCAAGTAAAGTATGGTGAGGAATGTTACTATTTCCGCTATCCAGGTGTCAAGTACTTCAACAGAGACTTAACAATGTAGTTTTGAAAACTGATGGCAATTCCCTGGATGAGAGAGATGCATTGATCAGAGAATCAAGGCAATAAGCACTCAGGTAGCCATGATCGGATCTAGTTCATGTGAATTTTGGGTTCTCTTGATCATATTTGTATGTTCCATATCTATAGCAACAGGCTCCAATGTCGCTAAAGGTAACCAGTGACCACTGTAATTATTAAGCGGCTTTTATTATTATAGAAGGGATGGGTACAACGTGGGTGGGTAGAAAGTTAATAAGCTATATTGGATAAGGTCTGAGGATATAAAGGGTATGATTCGGGGCTTTGACCTTTATAACCAAATTATGAAGACATGCATTGCAATCATCCCTCAACAATCTTTTCGAGATAAATATGTTAGTTTTTAGTACCACCATACTGCCGCCTTTCCTTAGTCAAGTTTGATACGTCCTCCTTTAAAGATAAACAGAGGATATCTACGTTTTCTTAGATATAAGCAAATATTTCACGAGTTCTGGCATATATTTAAACTTCGGGCATTTTGTGAAATCGAAACTACATACCACTACAGGCATAACTATACCTCCAGCGTTGGATTTTATTTGAATACCACTAAAGTTTATTCATAAATTTATTTTTTTAGATTCGTGTTAGAAATTCTAGGAATATTTGTGATTTATGTTGTTGTTGTTGTTGTTGTTGTTGTTGTTGTTGTAGGGCTTAACGTTATTTTTCAGGATGGCGGCCAGTATTAATGGCGGAGGAAGAAACCGGTAAATCCCCAGAAAGAACCACCGACCCACGAGAAGCTACTGGCAAGCTTTCTCACATATCCACATTCACCGAATCCTAGAATCGAACCCACTCAGACAGAGGTGAGATGGCAGTGATCCGTAACGGAGAGCGTTTTAGACCACTCAGCCAATCGGGGCCCGTATTTAGGATTTCATTCCCATTAATTGTAAGTTCTCTTTAACTATTCACCTTGTATAATAAGGAATAAATTGCTTGTTAATCAAAATTAAACTGGCCACTAGTTGTGTGTTCTATTTTCGTCATGGACAATGAAATAAAATAGGACATTGGTGATCACATCACTCAGATTAATATATACGTATTGCTGACAATGTACAGCTATGTCTTTTACCGTTCCTATTCGCACACTCAAAGTAGCTAAACTTGCTGCATTGCCAGATCAGATGCTTGGCTTTCCCATATATACTTGTACAAATTCTGAACAGTTGTGCAATACCTTGATTAAATACACTTGCTTTAGCCTAGTTTGTCACAATATCTCGGATATACGCTGTGTAATCATTCTTTCTCAAGTTATTAATAAAAGGCGTCTCCGGGATCCTTAAGTTCTATCTTTTGCGATTTCTCTGTAGATAACCTTTTGTTAGTCGCTCTTTTCAGAAGACACATCCCAGGGCTATGCCTAAGAATCGTTAAGTTCTTTCACCGCTTTATTTGGATTCTGTTTTATGTCTCGCAGCAATCGGCAGCGTTCCTCGGGCCTCATCCCTAACTTTCCTGGAACGAGTATGGCTCTTGTATGCCTAGGACTATACATATTAGCTTTCAAGTCCTTCCATATGCCTTCCAACCCTTTTCGTCTAATTATCAATGCTATTTGCATACCTAAGGATCAGTGCCGGATTTAGACAATGCGAGGCCCTAAGCTATGGGAAGCTATAGAGGCCATATTTGGTATAAAATAAATTTGAGGTGCCCCATCAGACTGAGTTCAGACTTTGGGGCCCAAAGCTGTAGCTTGTTTAGCTTATGCCTAAACCCGGTACTGCTAATTTTGTTCAGTCATGGATGTTTGCCCTCTTGGTTGCTTCCATTTAGCTTTGAACTCAAGAACTCTTTCATAATCCTAACTTACTAATCTTTCTTAATCTATTTAATGTGATGGATTCAGCATCACATCACCTGTAATGTTGTTTTTTTCCCTTGCCTTGTTAGGCCCTGTAAAAGCTATAATTATCGACTACTAGTTTGATACGGAAGACAAAGCAAAAAAAGAATATTTATTTTCCATAGTACATCTACGATAACAATGAGTCATCCTTCGTCTTATAAGGGAGGTGATTTTGATAGACAACCGGTCATTTTTTACGGTGTTCTTATCATATTATATTACTCTTGGGAAATGTTATGATATCAGATATATGTTCATTATGCGTGAATTCACGTAATTGGCAAGTACTTTAACCGCTTTACACTATCAGACATATATCATATATAAACCACAAGAGCCTTATATTGCTCATTGACACATACTTATTTGCAAGCTTGAGCACTTTTACACGAATGATTTATGAACATTACATCCAGACATAATTGGTCCACATTAAAACAGGACTTCTAGAACGGGGGCATGGATCGGTGATCATATTTCTGATGTCTTAATTAAACTTCTTACAAGAGCTTTAGCTTATATTCGATTGTAGATTGAAAACTGATGGCAAAGCTATCAATTGACTTTGCACCACCACCCCCTAAAAAACTGCAGTGTATTATAACATCAAATGAGTGTTTGTACATAAAAACTACTTGTTGCGAGATACAGAGAAGACCGAGTCAAGTTTCACATGAAGGTATTAAGACGATTAGAAATCTGTTGACCAGTATTAAAATAAGATCTTGTAGGTAAGCTTTTATTGGCATTGGTTTATGCATTCATTCTCGATGTACAACTTTATTGTTAAATAAGTCGATAGATCAGTTAATAAGTCATTCAATTAAAAAAAAAGATCGTGGCATTTCATGACACCTAGCAAGAAAATTGCCACAAGATGTTTCAATACCTAATTGCATTTTATAGTACATCTGATCACAGTTTGGTGTTGGGCAAATTTTCTTGATAATACCGTATATACTCGCCTATAAAAGGTAGAGTCCAACTGCAAACAAAATAGATACGGATCTTACGTAGCATCATCTGCCTGCATATCAGGTTCCTTGCTGCTTGTTCTACTAATTACTTCTAACAAACTGCACAGACCCAGATCTGCCTGCGCTTCGTGCCATAATTCTTTGAGAATGGTTGAATTCATCTAGATCTGTCACAAGAAATGTGAATACCGTTCATACATTTTGTCATGAATAGCTAGCATTCTTTATGTATTCATATGTATTATGTATTGATCATAAGCATGAGTACTGCATTCATTTAAAATATAATTTAAGTGGGATGACTATGACAGGCATTATAATTGTACTATTTCACTACAGCATTTAATTTTAACTGATATGAAAACAGAGCACCAATAATGCAAACAGCATTTGCAGATTACCTACCTTGCAGGTGTGAAAAATAAAAACCATAATTTTCATTTTCTTAGAGGTGATCATGTGAACGATAATTAGTTGTTATCAAATGAGATAAGGAAATATACTTTGCATGCTCATCGATTAATTTAAAAGTACTTTTATTTAAATAGTTGTCAGACAGGTTTTAAAAATTATCTCCCGGTGGGAAGAAATGTTACACACGCGAAAATATAGGGCAATTCAATTTCGTTTATTGTTGTATTCATTTAAGTCATCTAAGTCATTGCATATTTCATACATATTATTAGTAAGCAAAGGAAATGTTATGTATTCCAAGTCTAAGATAAAAGGATTTCCTCAATGACCGAATGTGAGTTTTAAAACTAGCATTAGCTGAACAAACTATTTTGCCAATGTTGTTATACAAAGCATCGCATACATGTCGTGCTGTCCCTCCCGTCATGTTAATAATTTATCAAGAATGCTTACGTATGCATTTATAATTTTCTATTTAAATGGCTTTCTGCGAAACATTCTCTTTCTTAGATCACTTGATTATATCTCATCTTATCTCCTTATTATGAATAAACGGTTATTATTCACTTATTATTTGGTTCGATTCAACTGCTTACCATGTGTGGTACACTGAGTATCGCATCCAAAACATCGATAACAGCGTTCTACGACCAATATTATGTATCCATTTGTTTGCCTTATTGTCATTTGAAATCTCATTAATATTATTTGTGGTACCACTTTTCACACGAAATATATTAGATCTCCTCGCCTAAACTCGCGTCTTAATTACGCGAAATCTCAAATTAGATACATGGGATATAAATATGTCAGTTCCTACCCGAGAAGGATAATAAATTATATTGTGAACACTTACGTCAAGTGTTTACAGATAGAACAAATGCATTTGTTTCCATCACAAACAGGTTTGCAAAATTGCCTAGGCTAGGCAGATTCTTTCCGATGATATTTTGTAATAGTATAGACTCATGTAACCTTAGCGATTCTCAAAATGATTATCTTTATCGTTATTCTATCATATTTATCTTTTTCTGACACTTAAATACATTTATCTTCAACCGGAGTTTCAAACATGATACACAGGCAATGAAGATAATGAAATCATCTATCTAAAAAGGTGGAGGCTTGAGTCTCTAAAGTTAATAAAAATTGTCATTGTCACTAGTCACTCAAACCAAGCAAGCGTAAACAAAATAATTTGTCAGTCATGTAGAATGAAGGATTACTGTAAGGCTGTGCAGCATTGCACTGTTCAATAGGAATTTATGGTTCGGTTTCTTCTTATGGAGTCTTATGACTTCGATTTTTATGCTTCTGACTGGTCTGCTACACCACTTGGCATGGATTATCCAATGACGACAACCAACTCAGAACGATCTCCGCATCTCTAGACTTAACGATGTCGCCTTATTCAAAATCTCGCGAAATGAAGAATTCATAGATCATACTTTATGCTTTAAAACCACGTATGTTCATGAAGAGTGCAATTTAATACGCTCAGGGTGCAACGGACAGTTTTCATGCACAAATTTAATGCCATATCAAACTGCATTGTCGAACGATTAATTTTCAAAAAAATATAACATATTAGTTGTTTTATCTACTTATGCAATTTAGAGAAGCGTGATACACCAGTTATTACTGTAGCATCTATGAAAGGTAGCTATAAATGTAACTTTATTATTGTGTTTAGGCATTCAAAAGAGTGAACTATCTGGCATATTGAATCAATTAGTAAGTTAATTATCGTTGATAAAGCTAATGATCGTTGATTAAGCTAATAATTGTTGATTTCCTAGCGTATTTTAGGATGATAGTCAACCTTATTGTTCATTTAAAACTGCATCAAGCAACACTAGCAATTATAAACTAAGGATTCAAAATAAATAGACTATATATGATGTTAATCGAATATTTTAATTATATTAATAATGGCGGTAACTGTTATTATCATTATCGTCGTCGTCATCATCGCAGTAGTGTTTGTTTTGGTAGACGCTGTAATAGTAAAATGATTGCAGAGAAGTCAAAACCATCAATAGAGTAATTGATACATCAAAACTATCATTCTGTATGAAGTAAAGCTCTAATTTAAAATACATTCCTTGAATAGAAATTGTAACCTCCAAACAACTAGTTAACTAATTATTCTTCGATTTAATTTCATTCAGATGTAGATGAAGTCAATTTTCATAGTGTAAGGACAAAATCTGTCCTAACAAATACTATACTGAGTGGCTTGCTAATAATGTTTATAATGATCGTTACTTGGCAACAGTAAACATTTGCTATTTATCCTGGCAAATAACAAGACCGTTCGACAACTCCCCGACAATTACGCATAACGCAAATTGGTTTATGTGATTGCAAATCATACTTCACGCAGTAAAAGTTGAAAAACATGTTAAAAACCCATAAGTGAATTGGACCTTGGCACAACCGCCATGAGAATAAAATAAACGTAAACGGGCTTGTAAACACCTGCACTTTGGTATATGCGCGATTTTCGAGTGCAATATTACGTTATTTCTCCCTACATATTCATCAATTGTGACATCGGTGATATTTACAAATCGACAGTACCTTTGAACTAAGTGGTCATGCCAAATACGTGTGTAACATGTAAGTGTTTGTCAACAAAGAAGATATTTTACTGTCTAATAATCATTAGTCTACATATCCTCTCTAATGGGAGCATTTGAAGTAAAGAGTCGTTTCACACATATTGTATCATACAATTATACATAAATTATACACAATGAAATATAAACGAATAAATGGATAGCTAGATTAGCTGATACGTGGTAAGGGATTGGAATTGAGTGAAAGACCTGTAATAGGCAAAGATGGCTTGCCACTCATTTTTATAGATTTATGCAATGCATGTTTTAGTAACTTAAAATTGTCGAGGAAATCAAGTCTTATGCCACTGCATATTAAAATAAAACATTAAATGAAAAAGAAGCATTTTACCGTGAAAACATGTATAAATGCGTGTGTGTGAACATGCATGCAAGCATGTTTCTCTTACACACCCATTATTTAGACGTATGTGTTCATGCCGATATTGATATAAATATAAAATGTTTGATAGTTTGATACACTGATCCATAGTGTCTAGATGACATGGTCAAACTGTATGTTTATAATCTGCATAAATAAGTGCAACTTTAATTAGTAACAAGTGTAGCACTAAACATATTGTAACTGAAACGTAACCATTAGAAGACAGTAGTAGTTGTACTGTATCCACAGTTAGCTGCAGTCCTTGAAACAGGTTTCTCCTTATAACAATATTAATACTAATACTAATACTAATATTAATGCTAATATTAATATTAATACTAATACTAATACTTATACTAATATTAATACTAATACTTATACTAATACTAAGATTAATACTAATAGTAATACTAATACTGATACTAATATTAATACTAATACTAATACTTATACTAATATTAATATTAATATTAATACTAATATTAATATTATTACTAATACTAATACTAATATTAATGCTAATACTAATACTATCAAGCTTCGTTACTGAAGATAAATTATCGCAAATCGGCTTCAGATGAAACATGTAATGCACTAGTTTTATTCAGGTGATTGAAACTTTATCTCGGTCCTCGAAAAGAGTTGTTTCATGTGGTGGGGTCTTTTAGTTTCCTCTGATTTTATGTCCTTGTTTTCTTGTATCATTCTGAATTGTGTTATATGGGACGGTAGTATACCGCCATCAAGCTCTGTGATTCACAAGCATTTAACAAACACTTATAATACGTAATCAAACTTCAAGAGCTTAATATTGGTCATCACAACACATTTGTTTGCAGTCTTCAACACTTATACAAGCGATTTGTGAGTATGTCTCTTGAATAACAGGCGACGTGGCCCTCGTTAAAACGATCTTTCGTGATATATATATATATATATATATATATATATATATATATATATATATATATATATATATATATATATATATATATATATATATATATATATATATATATTGAAGAATGTTTAGTTATGGTATAATCATTGAATTATGTAAATTCATTTGTTTTAACCTGTGTTATAGGTCAATTCAGATCTCGTAGGTTACGCTGTTCGTACCGACTTAAAATGCTTCAAGTGTTGAAGTCAGATGGAAAAATATAAAGGATCAGCTGAAGTAATGCCAGGTGTATGTTGTGATAAAAATCGAAGATAAATTAAATATTGTTTAGCAAAATTCAAAACTTATTTGCTTCAAAAACCTTTAAATACATTTGGGCAAAGATTGAAAATTATTAAGCAAAATCTGAAGCCACAAAACATATTTTATTAGAACATTTATCATTTGTTTGAAAAAAGAGTAATGAATATTAAACTGTAAAACGTTTTAACATATGGCCAAACCTAAAAGAAATACTAAGATTTGAAACATAATATAGAATTTAATGCTGGCTTAAAGGAAATTCAATTCCAACTACCCAAGAAAACTAAACTTCTAAAATTAGCTTTAACAAATTGTTAGCAAATTATTAAGTTGAACAATGAATAATTTTTTTAAAAAAAAAAAATTGCACAATAAGCACAATAAAAAATTAAAAATGAAACAAATGATATATACTTTATCGAAAACAAACATTTTTTGGTAAAATCTGACACATGTACAAAAGGTTTAATAATGTCAAAATATTTCAATGAAATTTAAACATTTAAGGTTTAAAAAATTATTCCTTGAGCTGGTAATATTGAGTAGTATTGAAATGTCTAGAATCCTTGTTGGTCCTAGGGGTTAAAAATGTTCAAGGTAGTTAACTCTTACTACTCTCCTTCGATGTAACCTTCATAGTGAATCAGCTATAGCAGCTAATGGCCATCACTATCGAACTTCGACTAACTCATGCACATACAAAAAAATGTATTATTATTATTATTATTATTATTATTATTATTATTATTATTATTATTATTATTATTATTATTATTATTATTATTATTATTATTATTATTATTATGAAAGAAACAATAACACCTCTGTGATATAATCCATGGCAGGACCCCTTTGCACAAAGAAAATAGATGGTGCCTTTGCGTATCATTTTCCAGGTCAATCCCAACTTGATAGACAATGTGTAGTTTGATGCTAATATTTCAGAAATTCTAGTACAAGTCTGAATTTAATCTTACCCATTCTCATTAGGAATTTATTTATATTCACTTTTAAATCTTGTTTTAATTACGTAGAGGACTTAAATGTTATTTTTTTATTTCTTGTCAGTATTAAACTAACGAATATGTGTTTCGCTGTGTATTAAATCTGAGTAGTTATATTACTTGTTTGTTACTTATATGCCAGGCTCAAGAGATATATTCTTTGGGATGCATTTCCCATTTGCAAGCAAGCTCGTGTACAAGTAGTACTTTTTTCGTTTCCAAGTAGTTTTTGAACTTAATTTCTTTTCTGAACAAAATAAAGTCATGCATAATAGATTTTAAGGACATGTAATAAAGAAAGCAAATTTATCATTAGGGATCTAGAATAGTAGTAAAGGAAAAGGCCGATTTCATATCAACGACCCCTATCCCACACCCTCCAGACCTCCAAACAAATACAAAATGACCACTTCTCTTTGTCCTAAACTCTCACCCCCAATGATATAGACATAAAATTGTAAAACAGATCCTAGCTCAAAACATGTATACCTTACTTGGTAACATCAGTTATCTAATCAATATCATCTATAGAACCAGCCAAGCTAGAACATGTATACCTTACTTGATAACATCTGCTACCTAATCAATATCATCGTATAGAGCATAGTCAAGTTTTAAAAACCCAACCCCTACACAAAATCCAAAGTCAAAGATTATTTAAATACACAAAAACTGGTCAAGTGGCAGATGTATTTTTTTTTTAAGGAAAAGGAGGATGTGAGCCCAAATATCCTTTTTTCACACCCTCCAATCCTTCAAACAAATATAAATTACCTCTATGAGAGACCTTAAAAACCCAACCCCTACACAAAATCTAAAGTCTATAACTATACAAAATACCTAGGTAATTTAATCAATAATAACGCTAAGATCCAAACTATAGAACACCTGTTGCAAAATACCTAGGTAACGTAATCAATAATTGCGCGAAGAACTAAATTATGTATTAGATGGAGACCGAGCCAAGTAAAATGTTTTAGTAATGTTGTATACGTCATACGGAGATCACGTGATTTTCCAGAATTTACTAGAATATAGGTAAAATACCTTTGTCAGACTCAATCTTTAAAATCATTACCATATAAGGTAGTAGTCATTGCGGTCGCTGAACTTTCAATGGAGAGATAGGTAAAATGATGTGTCAGACTCAATCACGTGATTCTCGAGAACATTCCAAATCACTGGTATATAAAGCCGTTCAATTCTCTCATAGTCATTGCGGGAACGGATTTTCAAGAGAGAGGATACAACAGGAGAATCAGGTAAGTGATATTATATTTTAAGTTTAGTTTAGATAATATTTCTACATTATATCATACTTTTTTTGATAATATTTTTCATATTTGCTAACCCTCATTGGTAAAATATATGTTAACATACTATCAATAATACGGAACTCGCGTATTAAATCGTCCATATTATATTTTATACCACGCAAGTAAGATCGTATCTGATCGAGTAATTATTTATAGGTGATACTAGCCGCTTGGCAATTATTATTTTTTAGTTGCTAGTCTTGGTTCTACTTTTTTACACGCTGTTGAAAGAGAGGCACCAATGCCAGAGATGATTAACAAAAACGGATTTAATGATACAGTAGTATTAGGAAACCAGGTTTTCAACTCACTTTGTTTTTTTACCCTCCAAACAAGTATAAATTATCCCCCACCCCACCCCCTTTTCTTCCAAAATAAACCAGGTTTTCAACTCACCCTAGAGGAAAACCAGGTTTTCAACTCACTTTGTTTTTTTACCCTCCAAACAAGTATAAATTATAGTCCTAAATTATCCCCCACCCCACCCCCTTTTTTGACTCACCCTCCCCCACCTCTTTTTTTTCCCCTACTACTACCTGTAAACAGGTATTTTGTAACCAAACAAAACAACAGGTGTTGGAATGTGATAAGCTCTTTACACAGAGGTGACTAATTTGTTAGAACAGCGCATGTGTGGAATACAATTATTCTAAAGACGGCAAACGAGTTTTACCACAAGATAACAGGATGAAAATTAAACTGTGTGTTAGAACGTTTCAGTTAACAAGGTGGAAATTAAACTAGCATTAGAATGAAAATGATATTATTTTAGTTATATTATATCTTAAGTTTAGATAAAATTTTATGTTACTCATATTTTTTATGATATTTTTTTTCATACTTGCTAACCCTCATTGGTAGAATGTCTGTTAACATATTGTCAATAATACGAAATTCACGTAATAAATCATCCATATTATATTTAACTCCTCGTAGGTAAGACCGGATGTGATCAAGTAGTTTCTTGTAAGTTTTAATTGATGTTAAACAACCGTGCTTCTTTATCAAAAGTCTTGGTTCTACTTTTTTACACACCGCTGTAAGTGAAACACCAATAGCGGATATGATTAACAAAAAGGGATTTAATGATACCCCACTTGAAATTATACCAGAACTAGTCATTAACAAGGGTAGATAAGATATTACTCGAAGGATCTTGTTGTAGTATTTGTAACATTTTTTCACACACCAAAGTTTTCTATGATAATATTTATAATATTGTATTAATGCGTCCACATCCTGTTCTGAAATATCTTTTGAAATATGATTGAAATCAACTATACTTCTTTTCATTATAATATTAGTTCACATAGTCCTATGTTTGGTTAATCCATAATAAGAGCTGGTTAATATTCAGCTATAAATTCCAAACACCAGATAAAATTCGCTAATTGTAAAGTTTTATCAACTGGTTCAAGTACAAATTCTTCTTCAGAATTTATGTTTATTAATACAGATAATACTCCAGATGAGTCATCATTTGGATGACGAAATGGATATTTGGTAGATATTCTAAACTTTGCACTGCTAAACACTGACAATCTATACATACCAGTAACTTCTGTAGTGTATTTGATAGAATTATTTTGCCTCGTCCATGTACTAGACCCAGATGCAACAGTATACACAATATTTTTAATCTGTTTGTGAGGAATTTTAACCATACTCGTTTTCTCAACAATATTCGGAATTCCACTAATAATATCATTGAGTTTTGTGTTAATATCATTAAATTTTGTGTTAATATTAGCGAGTGTAATGTCAACATTTGATGGATTTCCAAAAAATTCATCTTTAATTTTGTTTATGCTTCTGCGAAAACTTGAAAATGTGTTCATGTGACTGGTAAAATTATTTTTGAGTGCTGTGATTTCATTAGTAATTAAAGCGTCCCAATCATTGACATATTTTTTAGTGACAGCATCCCCATCCTCAGTTGGGTTTCCAAGATCTGTAATCTTATTTTGTTTCATAACAATATTCCCACTAAATACATCACCATCTTTTTTAACAAAATCATTAACTGACCTACCAGAATCTTGTATATTACCTAGATTGTTAAAAGTAACGATATTATTAGCAATCGCAGCAGTATTTCGTACAACTACATCTGACAGTTTTACATTACTCGTCTTTAATCGTCCTTCTTTGTCTTGGAAAATGACAACTTCATCTGGATCTACGCTGGTAAGATTTAGTAAATTATTGATTTCATTTTTGAGCCGATCAAGAGTTGCATATTTGGATAAGTCACCTTTAAAACGTTTTGTGGATAAATCTTCTAATAGTGTTCCAAATTTTGTATAGTAGCTCATTATTTACTATCCTAGATAAAATTATCAACACTAGTTTAATATTATACAAAATGGCAAAATCGTCGATACTAAACTTTGATACAGAGAGACTAGTGAAGCATAAACATAATAATGAACTTCCTGATTGTCATTATCTTATTGTTGGGCGAACTGGATCGGGGAAAACAAATTTGCTTATGAACTTGCTTCTTGGTGATAATTTTAACTACGATAGAGTTTATATTTACACAATCAATCCACAGCAAGATAAGTATGAGTTATTAAGTGAGTATAATGAAAAGCTTCGTGATGATCTTAAAGCTGGCGAAGATTTTTTTATAATTAGGCAGCCAGAAGATCTTATTCCAGTCAATCAACTTGATGCAGATGAACATAAGATAGTAGTTTTTGATGATATTCCGCTAAATAACATGGAGATGAACAAAATAAGATCATATTTTTCACTATCCCGTAACAAACAGTGTAATTCTGTTTATCTCGCTCAAGGATTTTATAATGTTGATAGGTTTATTAGGCGAAATACGGGTTGTTTTATTTTATTTCCAGGACTGGATAATGTTGACGTTAGAAATATTGCAAGCGAGCAATGCGGTGGCGTGACAAAAGATAAGTTTATTGAACTTTACCGTAATGCTACAAAAGATAAATTTAACTTTTTCTTATTTGATAAACTTACAAATGATCCAACTAAAATGTTTCGCTGTTGTATTAACACTTACTTACAATAAAGCGTTTCAATTTTATAAAATTTATAATTATAATAATGGACAAACGAGCAAGATACAGACAACACATAGAAGATCTAAAAAAACTTGCTCAATCTCAGGCATCACTTAAGCAAAAAGTACAAGAAGCGCGACGTGGGCAAGTAACTGCTACAGAAACAACAGCTACAATTTTCAAGCCGGTTACTGAAGCATTATTAGGTAAACAACCTGAAACTAAACCACTGTCAGAAGAAGAACTTAAGCAACTACAGGAAAAAGGTTTGGTTGGAATTGTTAGAGAACAACAGGAAGCAGCTGCTGCAAAACTTGTTACTAGATCTGATGAAGAAAAGAGAAAACTGATTGAGGCACTTACAGCAAATATAGCTGATCCTGCGGCTAGACAAGCAGAAACAGATCGATTGATAAACAATCCGCTGGAACTTGAGCGAAGATTAGCAGAGTTAACAACGCAAGGAATAACAAATATTATAACAAATTTATCAGGAGACATAAAAGATATCAGAGAGGAGCAACAAAGAGTCGGTGATCTTACTGTAAGGTTTATGGAGGTTGGAGATCAAAGACTTCATTTTACAAAAAAAGCAAATGATGAGATAAAAGTTAGTGAATATAATGATTTTTTAAACAAAGAAAATATAAGGGGTATTGATGATATAAGCAAGTGGACTGATGCAGAATATCAAGCATTAATCGATAAATTTGATGTAATATTTAATGACGGAGCTGCTGCTAAAGATGAATTAAACACGGTTACAGAGATTAATAATATGATTCCACTTTATGAAAGAATGAGAAAGGGTGTCATTGCTCTCACGTTTAAAAAAACAGCAGAAAATAGCAGAGCAAAACCTTTTGGTAAAGGGTGGAGTTTTAAAAGAAAATTTGATAAACTCGATAAATCTCGTGTAGAAAAATATAGAAAAGAAAAAACAGGAACTGGTGTAAAAGTATTTACTTCAACTACTGAAATGATAGGTAGATTAATGTTATTAATATCATCAAAGGAAGCTGGGAATGTTAGTGTTGAACTTGATAATGAAATCATTGACATACTTGATCATCTAAGATCGAGTGAATTATTAACATCTAACGAATATGAAACTTTACACCACGACTTAATCGCGGCGACTTAATTTTGTAAAATGATATAATATTAAAGGAATGCAAACAACATTATTACTAAACTCTAGCGAGTCTACAGAAGATAGCGCAAATTTTTCAGTAAATTATATTCCACCTATAGAACTAGATCCTACAAAACAATATGAAATTGGATTAATTTCTTGTACTTGCTGGAATGCTATACCTAACGTGAAAAATGATGTTAACGATGAAATGTATTTTACTATGATTACAACACCTACAATATCTACAACAAAAAAAATAAAAATTCCGCAAGGAGCTTATAATATTGAAGATCTAAACAAGACGATCAAAGAGCTCATAACAAAAGCTAACGGTGTGGCTGATAATTTTGAATTAGCAGCAAATTATAACACATTGCGAACTAGGATAACTTTGAAAAATATAGCAATCAATCTTGAACCAAGAGAAAGAAGTATTGCACAACTGTTAGGATTTACTGAAAAAACTTACACTGCACTTGATCAGCCTATTACATATGACAGTGAACTGCCATCAAATATAACAGAAGTAAATACAATATTAGTAAATTGCTCTACTGCTTCTGGCTCTTATACATCAAAAGGTAGCAAAGGTCAAACGATTTACAGTTTCTCACCCGAAGTCCCGCCAGGTTCTCTCATGCAAATAACTCCACGACATATTATATATTATCCTTTAAACGTTGAAGATCAAATAACAAGTATAAGGATGCAGTTGACAGATCAATCAGGAAAACAGTTACATGTTAGTAATGAAATTGTAACTTATTATTTACATCTACGCGAGCAAAAGTAAAAATTATGCAACATCAAATATAATGAAACAAAGAAAAAAAGTTTATCGAAGAAAAATAGTAGGAGGATTTTTTGGAAATATATTCACTAAAGTTATTAAAAATATTCCAGGACTAGCGCGTAAAGTTGCACCAATTGCTATTGACGCGGGTAAAGCTTTTGCAACTGGGGCTGCATCTGCCGCTGGGACTGCAGTGGGACAAAAAATAGCTAATAAAATAAAAGGAGATCCACCGACTGCATCTGAAATAAAACAAGCTATCTCAGAAATCGCTCCAACAAAAGAAACTCAAAAAGCTATGATAACAACAACAAAAAAATTATTATCACCAAAGGGCGAGCAGATCATACAAAAATTAATATCTAAAGTAACAATGCCGCAATAAAATTTTATATAATCTAATAAAATAAAATGTCTACTAAAAATTATCTCGAGTTAACAGAAACTTATGACATCGACAACGATGTGACAGAATTCGAGTTTGTTGAGTACCTTGATGAAAATTCTAACGAACCAAATAAAACTGGTATTAGAACCTTTAACACCAGAGACGAAGATGTATTTCTACTGCCACATAAGGCTATGTTAGAAGTTCGTGGTCAGATTATGACAGTAGCTAATCCACCTGCTGCATTTGCAGTTGGAGCAGAAGTAGCTCTTATAAATAACGGTTGGAGTTTATTCAAAAGTGCTAGATATCAACTGGCTAATCAAACTGTAGAAGATATTTCAAGTCACCTACAAGTTGCAAGTACAATTTTAAATATTATTTCATTTTCCGACGATTACTCGAGATCAACTGCAACTAATATGATGTGGTTTAAAGATACTGGACGGGGTATAGCTGAATCAACAGAATTTTTAAAGAGAGGCGCTATAGTACATGGAGCTAATGCTGATGAAAATACTGTAATTGTGAGAAATTTTCTCATTGCTAATGCAGACGCGCTAGGTATTGTTGCACCAGGTGCAGCTGCTAATGCAGACGCTACAAGAGTTTCTCTTACAGCAGCTTTTAATAATCTAAATATAACACCACCAGCTGTAGCTGCAGACGGTACTGCGATGTTAAATTTACTTCTTAACACACTTGATGTGAGAAATCCACGCTATAACGAAGGTTTTGCTAGGCGAAGAAAACTTGCAGCAGGATCACGTCAAATTACAATGATGCTTCCGCTAAGTATGATTTTCGGCTTTTGTCGCGATTATGATAAAGTATTTCGCGGAGTAAAACATACGCTTATTTTAGATCGAGCAGACCAAAACGATTGCTTGTTTAGATCTGGAGGGGTTGATGTACAGTTTATCATAAACAAACTTTCTTTGTGGATGCCACGTATAACACCATCAATCACTAAAATGTCAGAACTAAATAACACGCTTGATAAGCATACAAACAGAATTTACTTTAAGCAGCATAAGGTATATCAGACAGCGGTTCCAAATACTACTGACTACACGTGGAGGGTCACAACAACATCAAGCGAACAACTGCCGAGAAATATCTTTGTCGTATTTCAACAACAAGCTCGACGAGGTAACCAACAACAAAATAATGCAGTATTTGATCACTCTGATGTCAGACGAATATACGCTAGATTAAATTCAAAGCAATATCCAGAACGAGCTATCGAGTGTAATTTTGCTGATGATGTTAATAAAAATATTTCTCGACCGTACATGTACCTGCTTGACGCAATACAAAAATATCAAGATGTTGAAGATGGAACTCAAATATCAGTAGAAGAATTTCGTACGCTTTATCCTATATTTCATTTTGATGTTAGTAAACATAACGAGCGAGCTGTAGACAGCACAGCGGATATTGAAATTACCTGGACACTTGGGGCGGTTCCAGTAGCGCCGTTATACGTATACGCATTAGTGATTAGTGATAGATTTATCACGGTAGATTCTATTGGAGGTAAAATGACAGTTCAAGTTTAATCTACAGTTGTTATATAAAATGGCAAAGTATATTGTAAAAGAAGTGTATTTGACTGATGGCCAAGTTAAAAAATTAGTAGCTGCTACTGCAAAGCGAGAACAGGTATCATTAAAAATCAATCCTAATATTTCTGATGGTGTTTTAACAAAATTAATGCTAACAAAAAATCAAGTAAAAAAGTATGATCGTAAAAAAACTTTTGTTTTAAATTTGAGTGCTGCACAAATGACAGCGATGGTAAAAGAAGGTGGTTTTCTTGGTCCGGCATTATCAGTATTAACTAGTACAATAATACCTAAACTTTTGCCGGTGTTGGGAACATTAGGACTAGCAGCAGCGTCTGGAGCAATATCTGGCGCAACGAAGAAAGCAGTCGAAGGTAATGGTATCATTCGTGGAAGTGGAATAAAAAAATTGTAAATTTTATGTAAATAATATATTATAATGCCACAAAAGAAAAAGAAATCACCAACAACAAAAAAAAAAGAAAGTAATAAAAACAAAATCACCAACACCAAAGTGCAAATGCATATGCAATCAAACAAAACAAGGAGGAATTATTCCATTCGCTCCACTTTTGGCGGGACTAGCGGGAAGTCTGCTGCCAAATCTTTTAGGAATCGGACGTGGTCTAACATTACCAGGAACTCGTCGACCCCGTTGAGTAATTTTGATATCATTGATAAGTTAAAAGCGGTTCCTGGATTTCACGGAGTTTATTCTAAAGATGAGCTCGCAGCAATAAAATCACCATCTGCTGTAAGTTCATGTGTTATTAATATACAAGATTTTAATGACGGATCTGGTACGCATTGGGTAGCAGTTTATAATAATAATTATTTTGACTCGTTTGGACTTCCTCCAAGCGATGTAATAAAAAAGTATATGAAAAAAAAATTTACAAAAGTATATTATTCATCAAATCAACTCCAACCTGTTGGAACGTCTGCTTGCGGATATTATTGTATTATGTTTATCCGACAGATGAGCAGAAATCTTAATTTTTTAAAATTTATTTTACAGTTTGATAAGCAACCTTCTCACGCTAATGATGAGATCGCAATTAATTTTATCTAAACTTATAAGTATAATAATGTCAACATACTGTCTCAAGTGTAAAACTAAAACAGAAGGTATTAATGAAACAACAGAAAAAACAAAAAACAACAGGATAATATTAAAAAGTATTTGTGCAATCTGTGGAAAAAGAAAAAATACATTTTTAAAGAAAACGTCCCCAGCGATAGTATCTCCAGCGACGTCGCTAGGATCTGGTTATCCTAATATTATTTTAGTCGACGACTAAAAATATAGAATGATATGCAACTGTGATTCTGACAGAGATTTGTGTATTGAGCAAAATAAAATTGTCGCATACTGTCAATGTTGTAACAACAGAGAAATAATAGGGTCAGGTATAGATATACATAAACTAATTGGAAAATTGCCAAAACCAAAAGGCGGTTGGACATTGCCAGGGCATCGGTATACTGGTCCATGGAATCCGCTACATCAACAACTAGATGAAAACGACAATCCATTGCCAGGCCAAGAGCCTTACAATCAAGTGGATGCAATAGCAATGCGTCATGATATCTGTTATCGTGATCATGAAAACTCAAAATTAGATTGTGATAAAGTAATGTTAGACGAATTACGTGATATGGAGCCAACAAATCTACGAGAACGTTTTGATAGAAAATTTGTTCAGGGAATAATTGGAGCAAAATATAAACTTGGACTCGGAGAGTCTCGTCAATCACCTCACGATCGGGGAAATAAAGTATATGATGATCTTGCAGTCGAACTACACAGACCTAAAAAAAAAAGTTCCAACGACGTAAAGTTGTCGCTAATGGTGTAGATGATATCTGGGCAATAGATTTGGTGGATGTATCCAATCTAGCTCAGTTTAACGTTGGCGCTGATGGCGCTCCAAAAGGTATTTGTTTAATGTTATAGATGTTTTTAGCAAATATGCTTTCAGTGTACCTGTTTCGGATAAGACAGGAACTTCAATGACCGATGCGCTAAAGCAGATAATAACAAGCACAGAAAGAAAACCAAACAAAATCTGGACTGATCATGGATCTGAGTTTTTTAACAAAAAGTTTGAACAGTTTCTAGAACAAAATAATATAAAAAGGTATGTTACAGGAAATGAGGGTAAAAGCGTTGTTGTTGAGAGATTTAATCGCACGCTAAACGAGAAAATACACAAACATATGACAGCTAAAAACACCAACAGGTACATCGATGACCTTTCTCAAATCGTAAGCGAATATAATAACACGAAACATCGAACCATCAAAATGACACCTAAAAAAGCTGTTAAAAATCCAATATTAGCAAATGAAAACATGTACCGCAGACATAAATTTAAGGTTGGTGATAAAGTTAGAATTTCTTTGATGAAAAAGGTGTTTGCAAAAGGATTTACTCCGAACTGGAGCGAAGAAGTTTTTGTAATTGATAAGGTACTTTTAACAGTACCTGTAACGTACGTTTTAAAAGATCTGGCAGGGGAACCGATTGTAGGTAGTTTTTATGAACAAGAACTACAGAAAACTGAGCAGGATGTTTTTGTTATCGAGAAAGTAATTAGAAAAAAAGGGGATAAAAGTTTAGTCAAATGGCGTGGGTATAGTGATAAATTTAACAGTTGGATCCCAACCAAGCAGATTATGATATAATGCTATTATAAATTAACTCATACTTTTGTTTGACAGATTTACATTTTACTGGTTTACATAATGATATTAGATACTGCTTACGATCGTTAGAGATCGTCATTAGATTAAAAATCTTGACAAATATGAAATTAAATTTAATATTTTTCTGTCGGCCTGGAATCTTGATATTTAAAAAAGGTTTGATTAACTGCCAGAACAGTTGTTGTTCGGCAACGGTAAAATTAAATTTAATTAGCTGCTTAGCAATGTGATACTTGACATTATACCGTTTAGTTGTTGATCTGCTGTAATTAGATCTGTCAGCAACAGTGACTATTTCACCATCATCATCAGATTCATTGTTATATAAAATATCATCTTCGCTATAACCAACAGATTTGTCTATAAAATCTTTGGAAAATGTAATACTATGTATGACATCATCACTGACGACCTTATCACTGACGACCTTATCACTAGTATCTTCTTCGTAGAGTTCAGCGAGTCGTTTCATCAAGTCCATTATTATAATATATTTTTATCTAATTTATTATTATAAGATGACCGATGAGATAAAATATCACCAAAAAGTTAATATAGTAAATTATAACGAACTAGCTGAAGCGGTAAGAAAATGTTTGTTGGGTTATAGTGTTGATGTTATTGTAATGCAAGGTGATTCTCATAAAATATTACTAACAGAAGCAGAAAAAGATAAAATTAATGAAAATGCAGTAACAACGTTAAAATTTAATCATGATGATATCATAGCATTTGCTCATCATTGCTTGACTAAAACCGAATTACAAAATATTATTGATCATCATATCTAAAACCAATCCTAGCATCGTATTCTCTTGAAAAAGTTGATTTTGTTGCTCCATCAGCTATAATTTTTACGACTGCGGGATTTATCTTATAATATTTCGCCGCAGCTGAAATCGATTTGAATTCGATCTCCTCATCCGTTTCGAGGTTTTTTGAAATAACAGGTTTTATTGGGCATCTAAAATTAATACCATTACTATTTTTTCCTTTTCTCACATTTTCCTGTTGCGTTACTATCTCCAGATTTTCCAATCGATTATCAGTTTGTATATTATTGATGTGATTAATAACAAGACCATTGGGTATAGATCCATTGAACACCTCATAAACAAACCTATGACCAAGATAACGAACTTGATTTGTTGATGTTCCTCTAACAGTTACCCTGATATATCCCATATTGCTAATATTACTAAGAACTTTTTTAGTTTTTCTATTTCTAATAATACCGCGATCGTTAGCCTCGTATAAATCAAATACTGGGTGCGGCTGAAACTCATCTTGTAAGGATAAATTTTCAATATTATCATCAGTGACTTTACCATTATAATGATATACACGCTGTCCCTCTGGAATATCATCGCAGAACAACGTGTAAATAAAATCTTTTCTAAATATTGCAATCCTCTCGGCATTATCTCCCTTTACACTAATATTATAACCCGCTGACGTTAATTTGCCAACAGGTATTCTAGTTTTAATGTTAATAACCGAACCAATTACATTTCCAGCGTATAAGTTATACTTTGGGTGAATTTGATAAATCTCTTGCTCACGTGCGCTTGTCAGATTTACTGTCATTATATTATAGGTAATATTTTTTATCTCTAATTGATTTTTAGCGCATGCGCAGTGTGAGATAAAGTTATATTTTGGGTGAACTTGATATGTTTCTTGCTCACATGTGTTTGTTAGATTTGCTGTCATTATATTATAGGTGATATTTTTTATCTCTAATTGATTTTTAGCGCATGCGCAGTGTGAGGTAAAGTTATGTTTTAGGTGAACTTGATATGCTTCTTGCTCACATGTGTTTGTTAGATTTGCTGTCATTATATTATAGGTGATATTTTTTATCTCTAATTGATTTTTAGCGCATGCGCAGTGTGAAAAAATTATCAATTAGATATTACATTATAGTATAATAATGTTAAAATTGCGTGATATAGCTAAGAGAAGCTTTATGGGAGAACCTAATAAAATAGCGACTGCTTTTGCAGGTTTTGATAATAGTTATCAGTTTGATAATCAAATTGTTTTAGTAAATTTTAATGCAACTAATCTTTACCACCTATTACAGACAATTGTAAAACGTGAGCTCGAAAAACATAAAAGTATCAGATTATTTGTGCAATATCATGTTATATTTTCAAAGTTAGTTATAATGGAAGAATTAACTAACAAGGAAATTGCAGAACCTTATATTAACGCAAAATCGAGACGTGTTTTGCTTGGGACTGATCTATTATCACTATCTGATGAAATACACCAAGAAATTGGAAAAAAAATAGAGGAATTTAGTCAATTAGGTTCGGGTTGGAAGTTTGAAATGATCAAAGGAATATTGTTTCACACGATGAAATATAATGTATTACGAGGTAGTTCATACGTCGACCTGCCACCAAAAATAAAAAGTAAAAGATGTTGTATAAACATCAAAAACGTAGATAACAAATGTTTCCAATGGGCTGTTCTTTCCGCACTATTCCCAGCAGAAAAAAACGCTACTCGTGTTGAAAGGTATATCAGTCATGTGTCTAGATTAAATTTTAAAGATATTAACTTTCCAGTGGCAGAAAATCAAATACCAAAATTTGAAAAGCAGAATAATGTTTCAATTAACGTTTTCGGACTAGATGAAAAGGAGGACGTATATCCGAGATATATTTCAGAAAAAGCTTCACAATCAACTATAAATTTACTGTACTACAAAAATCATTATGTTTGGATTAAAAACTTTAACGGACTAGTTGGTAGACAGTACAATAAGGATAAGAACAAAAAGTTCTTTTGTTACCGCTGCTTGCATGGCTGTACAAGCAATGAAACATTGCAAAAGCATTTGCAGTACTGTAGTGATGTGCAAAGAATAACAATGCCATCTAAAAAAGATAGTGTGTTACAGTTTGTCCATCATAATCACAAACTAAAAATTCCTTTCGTCATATACGCTGATTTCGAATGCCTACTTCAACCTGTACTTGGTGTAGAAAATAATCCTAATCAATCGAGTACAAGAAAAGTTCAAAATCATGTTCCGTGTGGAGTAGCGTATAAGGTAGTTTGTTGTACTGATTCTAGATTATCTAAATCAATCAAATTATATCGTGGTAAAAATCCAGCTGTTTGGCTTCTCAAGCAGTTGATTAATGAAGTTGATAATATATTTACTCATTTGAAAAAAGTAACGCCAATGTTAAAATTAACACCTCAACAAGAATCCAATCACGAGCAAGCAGAAATTTGTCATATTTGTGAAAAAGCTTTTGACGATGATAAAAAAGTACATGACCATTGTCATTTGACTGGACAGTATCGTGGAGCGGCTCATAATCAGTGTAATTTAAAATTTCATGCTCCAGATTTTATTCCGGTTATTCTTCACAATTTTCGAGGATATGATAGCCATATTATAGTAGAAGCTTTTGGTGATCCTGAGATAAAAGCTCGTCTAAAACTCGATAACATCATCAAATGCATCCCAAATAATTTTGAAAAGTACATGTCAGTTACGCTAGGTAAATTGCGTTTTATTGACAGCCTGCAGTTTATGGCAGCCTCGTTAGATGAGCTAGTAAAAGGTTGTAGTAAATTTGATAACCTAAGAGACTGTTTTGGAGATAAATTTAATCTACTAGCTAAAAAAGGAGTTTTTCCATACGAATACCTCGACGATTGGAGTAAATTTGATGAAATATCTTTACCTGACAAAGACAAATTTTACTCACAACTTAAAAATGAAAATATAACTGATGACGAGTACAGGTATGCACAAGATATCTGGAAAGAGTTTGATTGTGAGACTTTTGGTGATTATCATGATTTATACCTGAAAACTGACGTGTTATTATTAGCAGATGTTTTTGAAAGTTTTCGTGAAGTGAGTTATAATAATTATGGACTAGATCCTTGCTGGTATTATTCTGCCCCTGGGTTGTCATGGGATGCTTTGCTAAAGTTTAGTAAGGTAAGGTTAGAATTACTGACTGATGTTGATATGTTCAATTTTATTGAAAAAGGTATCCGAGGTGGTATTAGCGTGATAACAAAAAAATATGCTGAAGCAAACAACAAATACCTGAAACAGTATAACCCTGACCTTCCTTCGAAGTATATAATTTATCTAGATTGTAATAATCTTTACGGTGGTTCGATGGCAGAACCAATGCCTTTTAGCGGATTTCATTGGATCACGGTTGATCGATTTCTATCAGAGACAGAAAAAAAGATACCTGACGATGTTTCCTATTTCGTTGAAGTTGATCTTGATTATCCAAATTCGCTACACAAATTACATAACGATTACCCTTTCTGTGCGGAATCGATGGTTATAGATTATAGTTTGTTATCAAAAGAACAACAAGCGTTAGCATCACCAAGGCAACATTCCATGGTCAAGAAACTAGTACCAAATTTACTTGATAAGAAAAATTATGTTTTGCATTACAAAGTTTTAAAACAAGCAGTCGATGCTGGTCTTGTGTTGAGAAAAGTTCATCGTGTACTAAAATTTAATCAGTCGCCGTGGATGAGAGGTTATATTAACTCCAACACTTCAAGAAGAGCTGCAGCGAAAACAGAGTTTGAGAAAAACTTCTTTAAACTGATGAACAATTCCGTTTTTGGTAAGACGATGGAGAATATTAGGAAACGCGTAAATATCGAACTAGTTAATGATGTCAATCGCAGAAACAAACTTGTGTCAGACGATGATTTTGTGAGCATGAAAATATTTAATGAAAATCTTGTTGCGATACAAAGAAGAAAAACAAATCTAAAACTAAACAAGCCGATCTATGTTGGAGCTGCAGTGTTAGATTTATCAAAGTGGATGATGTACGATTTTCATTACACTTTTGTTAAAAATCAGTGGCCGGCTAGTAGATTATTGTTTACTGATACTGATTCACTCGTGTATGAAATTGAATGTGAGGACATCTATCAGGACATGTACAATAATCGACATCTGTTTGATCTTTCCGATTATCCACGTGACAGTAAATTTCATGACGACACAAATAAAAAGGTTATTGGTAAGTTTAAAGATGAAATGAACTCGAGCGCTATCAAATACTTTATCGGATTACGTAGTAAAATGTATGCCGTATTGTTAGATAATAATAAAATAACGAAAAAAGCCAAAGGTCTGCCTCGTAATTTTGTTAAAAAGTTTATGAAATTTGATGACTACAGGTATGCGCTTGATGGTGGTGTTAGTTTTATGAGAGCTATGGCAATTCGAACTAATCATCATAAACTCGAAACAGATGTCATTATCAAACGTGGATTGTATAATTTTGATGACAAACGCTATTGTGAAAATGGGGTAGATACATTTGCCCTTGGGTATTGTCATGATGATAGATCTATACTCAACATTATCTTTTCCAACTGAAATTTTATCTAAACTTATAAAATAATGTTTGAAAATTTGACAATGACAAATAGCTACAATAGTAACATCAAATATCTAATGATGGACGGTAAACAATTAACAGTTGAATTTAATAATGAAACATCAGGTATATGTTTTAATGGAACATGTGACAAGTTAAAACTTTCGCTCATCAGATCTGATAACAGCATGTATTTCAATTATCTCGAACAATTGTATCAAAAGTTGCTAGCGGAATTTAAAAACTTTCACAGCCCCATTAGCCAACAAAACTATACTAAACTCACAATTGATCTCGATCGGTCAAAGGTATATTTTATCAACAAAAAATATCCTCTGAACAAACCAGAAATGAAAGATCTGTTTGAGTCCCGTCGCTGTGTGAGTGGTAAAGTAAAATTTAGTATCTATAGTCGTGATAGTGAAATATTTTTAATATCAACAGTTGAAACATTAATCATTGGTAACGAGATATAAAATAATATCATTTTCATTCTAATGCTAGTTTAATTTCCACCTTGTTAACTGAAACGTTCTAACACACAGTTTAATTTTCATCCTGTTATCTTGTGGTAAAACCCGTTTGCCGTCTTTAGAATAATTGTATTCCACACATGCGCTGTTCTAACAAATTAGTCACCTCTGTGTAAAGAGCTTATCGCATTCCAACACCTGTTGTTTTGTTTGGTTACAAAATACCTGTTTACAGGTAGTAGTAGGGGGAAAAAAAGAGGTGGGGGAGGGTAAGTCAAAACCCTGTTTTATTTTGGAAAAAAAGGGGGTGGGGTGGGGGATAATTTAGGACTATAATTTATACTTGTTTGGAGGGTAAAAAAACAAAGTGAGTTGAAAACCTGGTTTTCCTCTAGGGTGAGTTGAAAACATGGTTTATTTTGGAAGAAAAGGGGGTGGGGTGGGGGATAATTTATACTTGTTTGGAGGGTAAAAAAACAAAGTGAGTTGAAAACCTGGTTTCCTAATACTACTGATACCCCACTTGAAATTATACCAGAACTGGTCATTAACAAAGGTAGATATGATATTATTCGAAGTATTTTGTTGTAGTATTTGTAACATTTTGTTACGCACCAAAGTTTTTTATGATAATATTAATAGTATTGTATGAGTGCGTCCACATCCTGTCCTGGAATATCTTTTGAAATATGATTAAAATCAACTATACTTTTTTCATTATAATATTAGTTCACATAGTCTCATATTAGGTTAAATAGAAGGTAATCACGGTGGTTCAGCTATAAATTCCAAACACCACCGATAAGAGGCATTTGTTAAATTTTTATCAGCTGGTACAAGTATAAATTATTCTTCAGCATTTTTGTTTAATCCTATTGATACAATTCCAGAGAAAATATCAGTTGAGTGACGCTATAGATATCTGGTGTATATGCTAAACTTTGCACCACTGAAGACTGACAATCTATACACACCGGTAACTTCTGCAATATGCTTGATAGACTTGTTTTGCCTCGTCCATTCACCAAATCCAGCATCAACAGTATACACAATATTTTTAATCTTTTTGTGAGGAATTTTAATCAGATTTACTTTCTCAAGAATATCAGGAATCCCGCTAACAATATCATTGAGTTTTGTGTTAATATTAGCGAGTGTAATGTCAACATTTGATGGATTTCCAAAAAATTCGTTATTAGTCCTATTTACGTTTCTGCAAAAACTTTAAAACGTGTTCACGTGACCAAGAAATTCATTTTTGAGCGCAGTTATTTCATTATTGATTGGAACGTCCTGATCATCGACGTATTTCTTTGTTGCAGCATCAAAATCAGACTCTGGTGTTCTGAGGTAAGTAATGGCATTATGGTTCATGTTTAGAAATGCACGCATCATACCACCATTGACTGACACATACTTTGATTCTTGATCATCAACATATTTTTTGTTGTAGCATCATTATCAGTAGTTGGATATCCAAGATCTGTAATTTTATTTTTGTTCATAATAACAGTCCCAGTAAATACATCACCTGCTTTTTTAACATAATCATTCACTGACCTACCAGAATCTTGTATCTTACCTCGATTGTTAAAAGTCACGATATTATCAGTAACCGCAGTAGGATTTCGTACGAGTACATCTGACAGTTGCACATTACTCGTTTTTAATCGTCCTTGTTTGCCATGGAAAATGACAACTTCATTTGGATCTACACTGGCAACATTTAATAAATTATTGGTTTCATTTTTGAGCTGATCAAGAGTTGCATACCTTGATAAGTCACCTTGATAACCTTCTGTGGATACATCTCCTGCTATTGTTCCAAATTTTGTATAGTAATTCATTATTTACTATCCTACATAAAATTATGAATATTATATAAAACTATAACAACAAATCCTAATAGTGTTCCAAATTTTGTATAGTAGCTCATTATTTACTGTCCTAGATAAAATTATCAACACTAGTTTAATATTATATAAAATGGCAAAATCGTTGATATTAAACTTTGATACAGAGAGACTAGTGAAGCATAAACATAACAATGAACTTCCTGATTGTCATTATCTTATTGTTGGGCGAACTGGATCGGGGAAAACAAATTTACTTATGAACTTGCTTTTTGGTGATAATTTTAACTACGATAGAGTTTATATTTACACAATCAATCCACAGCAAGATAAGTATGAGTTATTAAGTGAGTATAATGAAAAACTTCGTGATGATCTTAAAGCTGGTGAAGATTTTTTTATAATTAGGCAGCCAGAAGATCTTATTCCAGTTAATCAACTTGATGCAGATGAACATAAGATAGTAGTTTTTGACGATATTCCTCTAAATAACATGGAGATGAATAAAATAAAATCGTATTTCTCACTGTCACGTAATAAACAGTGTAATTCTGTTTATCTCGCTCAAGGATTTTCTAATGTTGACAGATTTATTAGGCGAAATACTGGTTGTTTTACATTATTTACAGGACTGGACAATGTTGACGTTAGAAATATTGTAAGCGAGCAATGCGGTGACGTGACAAAAGATAAGTTTATTGAACTTTATCGTAATGCTACAAAAGATAAATACAACTGTTCTTATTTGATACACTTACAAATGATCCAACTAAAATGTTTCGCTGTTGTATTAACAGTTACTTACAGTAAAGCGTTTTAATTTTATAAAATTTATAATAATAATAATGGACAAACGATCAAGATACAGACAACATATTGCGAGCTATGATAACTTTGAAAAATATAGTAATCAGTCTTGAACCAAGAGAAAGAAGTATTGCACAACTGTTAGGATTTACTGAAAAAACTTATACTGCACTTGATCAGGCTCTTACGTATGACAGTTAACTGCCAGTAAATATAACAGAAGTAAATACAATATTAGTAAATTGCTCTATTGCTTTTGGCTCTTATACATCAAAAGGAAGCAAAGGTCAAACGATTTACAGTTTCTCACCAGAAGTTCCGCCAGGTTCTCTCATGCAAATAACTCCACGACATATTATCTATTATCCGTTAAATGTTGAAAATCAAATATCAAGTATAATAATGCAGTTGACAGATCAATCAGAAAACAGTTGCATTTTAATAATGAAGTTGTAACTTATTATTTACATCTACGCGAGCAATAATAAAAATTATACAACATCAGATATAATGAAACAAAGAAAAAAATTATCGAAGAAAAATAGTAGGAGGATTTTTTGGAAATATATTCACTAAAGTTATTGAAAATGTTCCGGTTATAGCGCGTAAAGTTGCACCAATTGCTATTGACGCTGGTAAAGCTTTTGCAACTGGGGCTGCATCTGCCGCTGGGACTGCGGTGGGACAAAAAATAGCTGATAAAATAAAAGGAGATCCACCGACTGCATCTGAAATAAAACAAGCTATCTCAAAAATCGCTCCAACAAAAGAAACTTAACTAGTTATGGTAACAACAACAAAAAAACTATTATCACAAAAGGGCGAGCAGATCATACAAAAATTAATATCTAAATTAACAGTGCCGCAATAAAATTTTATATAATCTAATAAATAAAATGTCTGTTAAAAATTATCTCGAGTTAACAGAAACTCATGACATAGACAACGATGTGACAGAATTTGAGTATGTTGAGTATCTCGATGAGAATTCTAACGAACCAAATAAAGCTGGTATTAGAACCTTTAACACCAGAGACGAAGACGTATTTCTACTGCCACATAAGGCTGTGTTAGAAGTACGCGGTCAGATTATGACAGTAGCCAATTCACCTGCTGCAATTGCAGTTGGAGCAGAAGTAGCTCTTATAAATAACGGCTGGTGTTTATTTAAAAGTGCTAGATATCAACTGGCCAATCAAACTATAAAAGATATTTCAGGTCATCTACAAGTTGCAAGTACAATTTTAAATATTATTTCGTTTTCAGATGATTACTCGAGATCAACTGCAACCAACATGATGTGGTTTAAAGATACTGGACGGGGTATAGCTGAATCAACTGAATTTTTAAAGAGAGGTGTTATGGTACACGGAGCTGATGCTGCTGCAGATCTTGTAATTGTGAGAAATTTTCTTATTGCTAATGTAGACGCGCTAGGTATAGCAGCACCAGGTGCAGCTGCTAATACAGACGCTGTGACACTCTCACTTATTGCAGCTTTTACTAATCTTAATATAACACCACCAGCTGCAGATGCAAACGGAACCGCAATGTTAAATTTGCTTCTTAATACACTTGACGTGAGAAATCCACGTTATAACGAAGGTTTTCCTAGGCGAAGAGAACTTGCAGCAAGATCACGTCAAATTACAATGATGCTTCCGCTAAGTATGTTTTTCGGCTTTTGTCGCGATCATGATAAAGTATTTCGCGGAGTAAAACATACTCTTATTTTAGATCGAGCAAAACAAAACGATTGCTTGTTTAGATCTGGAGGGGCTGATGTACAGTTTATCATAAACAAACTTGTTCTGTGGATGCCACGTATAACACCGTCCATCACAAAAATGTCAGAACTAAATAACACGCTTGATAAGCATACAAACAGAATTTATTTTAAGCAGCATAAGGTATATCAGACAGCGGTTCCAAATACTACTGACTACACGTGGAGGGTCACAACAACATCAAGCGAACAACTGTTGAGACAAATATTTGTCGTATTTCAACAGCACCCGACGAGGTAACCAACAACAAAATAATGCAATATTTGACCACGCTGATGTCAGTCGAATATACGCTAGACTAAATTCGAAGCAATATCCAGAACGAGCTATAGACTGTAATTTTGCTGATGACGCTAATAAAAATATTACTCGACCGTACATGTACCTGCTTGACGCAATTCAAAAAAATCAGGATGTTGAAGATGGATCTCAGATATCAGCAGAGGAATTTCGTACACTTTATCCTATATTTCATTTTGATGTTAGTAAATATAGCGAGAGAGCTGTAGACAGCACATCGGATATTGAAATTACCTGGACACTTGGAGCGGTTTATAATAGCGCCGTTGTACGTATACGCATTAGTTATCAGTGATAGATTTATCACGATGGATTCTGTTGGAGGTAAAATGACAGTTCAAGTTTAATATATAGTTGTTATATAAAATGACAAAATATATTGTAAAAGACGTATATTTGACTGATGGTCAAGTTAAAAAATTAGTAGCAGCTGTTGCAAAGCGAGAAGATGTATCATTATAAATCAATCCTAATATTTCTGATGGTGTTTTAACAAAATTAATACTGACAAAAAATCAAGTAAACAAGTATAATCGTAAAAAAACTTTTGTGTTAAATTTAAGTGCTGCACAGATAACAGCGCTGGCAAATGATATTGTTGTCAAAGGTGGTTTTCTTAGTCCAGCATTATCAGTATTAGCTAGTACAATAATACCTAAAGTTTTGCCGGTGTTGGGAAAATTAGGACTAGCAGCAATGTCAGGAGCAGTCTCTGGTGCAAAGAAGAAAGCTGTTGAGGATAATGGTATCATTCGTGGAAGTGGAATAAAAATATTGTAAATATTATGTAAATGATATATTTTAATGCCACAACGGAAAAGAAATCGCCAACAACAAAATCGCCAAAAAAAAAGAAAACAACAAAACGCAAACAGGTAAAACAAGGAGGAATTATTCCTTTCGCTCCACTTTTGGCGGGACTAGCGGGAAGTCTGCTGCCAAATCTTTTAGGAATCGGGCGAGGCCTAACATTACCAGGAACACGACCACCCCATTAAGTAATTATGATATAATTAATAAGTTAAAAGCAGTTCCTGGATTTCACGAAGTTTATTCTAAAGACGAACTCACAGTAATAAAATCGCCGTCAGCTCTAAGTTCGTGTGTGATAAATTTGCAAGATTACAATGACGGATCCGGTACGCATTGGGTAGCAGTTTATAATAATAATTATTTCGACTCGTTTGGACTTCCTACAAGCGATGTAATAAAAAGTATATGTACAAAAAATATAAAAAGGTATATTATTCATCAAATCAACTCAAACCTGTTGGAACGTCTACTTGCGGATATTATTGTATAATGTTTATCCGACAGATGAGCAGAAATCTCAATTTTTTAAAATTTATTTTACAGATTGACAAGCAACCGTCTCACGCTAATGATGAGATTGCAATTAATTTTATCTAAACTTACAAGTATAATAATGTCAACATATTGTGTCAAGTGTAGAACTAAAACAGAAAATATTAATGAAACAACAGAAAAAACAAAAAACAACAGGATGATGTTAAAAAGTATTTGTGCAATCTGTGGTAAAAAAATTGTTTTCTAAAGAAAACGTCCCCAGCGACAGTGTCGCTAGGCGCCGGTTTACCTAATGTTGTCAGGGAGGTTATTTTAGTAGACGACTAAAAATATAGAATGATATGCAACTGTGATTCTAACAGAGATTTGTGTCTTGAGCAACATAAAATTGTCGCATACTGTCAATGTTGTAACAACAGAGAAATAATAGGTACAGGTATAGATATACACAAAATTATTGGTAAATTACCAAAAACCAAAAGGCGGCTGGACTTTGCCAGGTCATCGGTATACAGGACCTTACAATCCGCTAGATCAACAACTAGATTAAAACGATAATCCATTGCCAGGACAAGAGCCTTACAATCAAGTGGATGCAATAGCGATGCGTCATGATATCTGTTATCGTTATCATGAAAACTCGAAAGCAGATTGTGATAAAGTAATGATAGACGAATTACGTGATATGGAGCCAACAAACATAAGAGAACGTTTTGATAGAAGATTTGTTCAGGGAATGGTTGGAGCAAAATATAAACTTGGACTCGGAAAAGATATTATACGATGATCTTGCAATCGAACTACATAGACCTAAAAAAAAGTTTCTGAGACGTAAAGTTGTCGCTAATGCCGTAGATGATATCTGTGCAATAGATTTGGTGGATGTATCCAATCTAGCTCAGTTTAACGTTGGCGCTGATGGCGCTCCTAAAAGGTATTTGTTTAATGTTATAGATGTTTTTAGCAAATACGCTTTCAGTGTACCTGTTTCGGATAAGACAGGAACTTCAATAACTGAAGCGCTAAAACAAATAATAACGAGTACAGAAAGAAAACCGAATAAAATCTGGACTGATCACGGAACAGTTTTTTAACAAAAAGTTTGAGCAGTTTCTAGAACAAAATAATATTTTAAAAAATACGTTACAGGGAACGAGGGTAAAAGCGTTGTTGTCGAGAGATTTAATCGCACGTTAAACGAAAAAAATACACAAAGATATGACAGCTAAAAACACCAACAGGTACATCGATGACCTTTCTCAAATCGAAAACAAGTATAATAACACGAAACATCGAACCATCAAAATGTCACCCAATAATGCTATTAAAAATCCGATATTATCAAATGAAAACATGTACCGCAGACATAAATTTAAGGATGGTGGTAAAGTCAGAATTTCTTTGATAAAAAAGGTATTTGCAAAAGGATTTACTCCAAACTGGAGCGAAGAAGTATTTGTTGTTGATAAAGTACTTTTAACAATACCTGTAACGTACGCGTTAAAAGATCTGGCAGGGGAACCTATCAATGGTAGATTTTACGAACAAGAACTACAGAAAACTGAACAAGATATTTTCGTTATCGAAAAAGTGATTAGGAAAAAAGGAGATAAAAGTTTATTCAAATGGTGTGGGTATAGCGATAAATTTAACAGTTGGATTCCAACCAAGCAGATTATGATATAATGCTATTATAAATTTCCTCATACTTTCGTTTGACAGATTTACATTTTACTGGTTTACATAACGATATTATATACTGCTTGCGATCGTCAGAGATCGTCATTAGATTAAAAGTTTTAACAAATATGAAATCGAATTTGATATCTTTCTGTCGGCCTGGAATGTTAATGTTTAAGAAAGGTTTGATCAGCTGCCAAAACAGTTGTTGCTCGGCAACGGTAAAATTAAATTTCATTATTTTTTTTAGCAATGTGATACTTGACATTATATTTTCCAGTGGTTGTTCTGCTGTAATTTGATCTATCAATGACGGTGACTATTTTATCTTCATCGTCAGACTCGTTGTTGTATAAAATATCATCTTCGCTATAATCAACAGATTTGTCTATCATATCGTTAATGATTGTAATATTGTCTGCAACTTTATCGTTAATGTTTACTAGATCTGATGAATAAATAAGAAAACTAACTGAGACACTTACAGCAAATATAGCTGATCCTGCTGAAGTGGTATCTTCTGCGTATAATTCAGCGAGTCGTTTCATCAATCCATTATTATAATATATTTTTTATCTAATTTGTTATTATAAGATTTACAAAATATTATTAATCATCATATCTAGAAACAATCATGGCATTGTATTTGATTGAAAAAGCTTAACTTGTTACTCTATCAGCTACAAATTTTACTGTCATAGGATGTATATTATAATATTTCGCCGCAGCTGTAATCGATTTGAATTTCATATCCTCGTCCGTTTCGAGATTTAACGAAACAACGAGATTGGCTGGACATCTAAAATTAATAACACCACCTCGTCCTTTTTTCACATTTTCCTTCTGCGTCACTAGTTCTAGATTTTCCAATCGCTTGTCTGTTTTTGCGTTATTGATATGATTAATGACCAGACCATCGGGTATAGATCCATGAAATACCTCGTAAACAAAACGATGACATTTATAAGTAAATTTATCGACTAGTGTTCCTCTAACAGTTACTATGAGATACCCCATATTGCTTATATTACCAAGAACTTTTTTAGTTTTTCTTTTTCTAATAATACCGCGATCGTTAGCCTCGTATAAATCAAAGACCGGATGCGGCTGAAACTCATCTTGTAAGGATAAGTTTTCGATATTATCATCAGTGACTGCACCGTTCACATGATATACACGCTGTCCCTCTGGAATATTATCGCAGAACAACGTGTAAATAAAAATTTTTCTAAGCATCTCCATTCTCTCGGTATTATCTCCCTTTACACTCATCTTATAAAGCGCTGACGTTGCTTTGCCAACAGAATTTCTAGTTTTGATGTTAATAACCGAACCTAATGCATTTCCAGCGTATAGGTTGTACTTTGGGTGAACGTGATATACCTCTTGCTCACATGCGCTTGTCAGATTTTGTGTCATTATACTATAGTGATTTTTATATCTCTAATTGTTTTTTCAACCTGGCGCATGCGCTGTGTAGTACATTATCGATCGAACAATCAACTAGACATTAGATTATAGTATAGCAATGTCGAAATTGCGTGATATAGCCAAAAAGAGCCTTATGGGAGTACCTGAAAAAATAGCGACTGCCTTTACAGGATTTGACAACAGTTATCGGTTCGATAATCAAATCGTACTGATCAATTTTACTGCAACAAATCTCTTTCATCTACTACAGACAACTGTAAAACGTGAGCTCGAAAAGCACAAAAGTATAAGATTATTAGTGCAATATCATACTATATTTTCGAAGCTGCTTGTGACGGAAGAATCAACTAACAAGGAAATTGCAGACCCTTACATCAACGCGAAATCCAGACGTGCTTTACTCGGGACTGATATTTTATCACTATCTAATGAAGTACACCAAGAAATTTCGAAAAAATATAAGAATTTACCGAATTAGGTTCGGGTTGGAAGTTTGAAATGATCAAGGAAATTTTGTTTCACACGATGAAAAATGACTTATTACGAGGTAGTACGTACATCGACCTGCCACCAAAAATAAAAAGTAAAAGATGTTGTATAAACATCAAAAACGTAGATAACAAATGTTTCCAATGGACTGTTCTTTCTGCACTATTTCCAGCAGAAAGAAATGCTGATCGTGTTGAGAAGTATATCAGTCACGTGTCAATATTAAATTGTGCTGGTAATGATTTTCCAGTGGCAGAAAATCAAATACAAAAATTTGAAAAGCAAAATAATATTTCGATTAACGTTTTCGGATTAGATGAAAAAGAAAACGTCTATCCGATATATTTTTCAGAAAAAGCTTCACAATCGACTATCAATTTACTGTTTAATAAAAATCATTATTTTTGGATCAAAAACTTTCATGGACTAGTTGGTGGACTATACAATAAATGAAAAAAGAAAACGTTCTTTTGTTATCGCTGTTTGCACGGTTGTAATGACCATGAAATATTACAAAAACATTTGCAGTAAGGTAGTGATGTACAAAGAATAACAATGCCGTCTAAAAAAGATTGTGTGTTACAGTTTGTCCATCATAATCTCAAACTAAAAATTCCTTTCGTCATATACGCTGATTTCGAATGCTTACTTCAACCTGTACTTGGCGTAGAAAATAATCCTTAATCAATCGAGTACAAGAAAAGTTCAAAATCATGTTCCATGTGGAGTAGCGTACAAGGTAGTTTGTTGTACTGATTCTAGATTATCTAAACCAATCCAATACTATCGTGGTAAAAATCCAGCTGTCTGGCTTCTCAAGCAGTTGATTAACGAAGTTGATAATATTACTTATCGCTTGAAAAAAGTAACGCCAATGTTAAAATTAACACCTCAACAAGAATCTGATCAGGAGCAAGCAGAAATTTGTCATATTTGTGAAAAAGCTTTTGACGATAACAAAAAAGTACATGACCATTGTCATTTGACCGGACAGTACCGTGGAGGGGCTCATAATCAGTGTAATTTAAAATTTCATGCTCCAGATTTTCTTCCGGTTATTCTTCACAATTTTCGAGGATATGATAGTCACATTATAGTAGAAGCTTTTGGTGATCCTGATATAAAAGCTCGTCTAAAACTCGATAACGTCATCAAATGTATTCCAAATAATTTTGTAAAGTATATGTCAGTTACACTAGTTAAATTGCGTTTCATTGACAGCCTGCAGTTTATGGCAGCCTCGTTATACGAGTTAGTAAAAGGTTGTAGTAAATTTGATAACCTAAGAGATTGTTTTAGAGATAAATTTAATCTACTAGCTAAAAAAGGAATTTTTCCATACGAATACCTCGACGACTGGAGTAAATTTGATGAAACATCTTTACCTGACAAAGATAAATTTTACTCGCAACTTAAAAATGAAAATATAACTGATGATGAGTACAAGTATGCACAAGATATCTGGAAAGAATTTGATTGTGAGACTTTTGGTGATTATCGTGATTTATACCTGAAAACTGACGTGTTATTAGCAGATGTTTTTGAAAGTTTTTGAGAAGAAAGTTATAATAATTACGGACTAGATCCTTGTTGGTATTATTCTGCCCCTGGGTTGTCACGGGATGCTCTGCTAAAGTTTGGTAAGGTAAGGTTGGAATTACTGACTGACGTCGATATGTTCAATTTTATCGAAAAAGGTATCAGAGGCGGTATTAGCGTGATAACAAAAAAATATGCTGAAGCAAACAACAAATATTTGAAAAAGTTTAATCCTGAGCTTCCTTCGAAGTATATAGTTTATCTAGATTATAATAACTTGTACGGATATTCGATGGCAGAACCAATGCCTCTTGGTGGATTTCACTGGATCACGGCTGATCGATTTCTATCGGAGACAGATAAAAAGATACCTGACGATGTTTCATATTTCGTTGAAGTTGATCTCGATTTTCCAACTTGGCTACACAAATTGTGATAAAGATTACACTTTCTGCGCGGAATCGATGGTTATAGATTATAGTTTGTTATCAAAAGAACAACAAGTGTTAGCATCACCAAGACGACATTCCATGGTCAAAAAACTAGTACCAAATTTGCTTAATAAACGTCATTATGTTTTGCATTACAAAGTTTTAAAAGAAGCAGTCGATGCTGGTCTTGTGTTAAGAAAAGTTCATCGTGTACTAAAATTTAATCAGTCGCCGTGGATGAGAGGTTACATTAACTCGAACACTTCAAGAAGAGCTGTAGCAAAAACTGATTTGAGAAAAACTTCTTTAAACTGATGAACAATTCCGTTTTTGGTAAGACGATGGAGAATATTAGGAAACGCGTAAATATCGAACTAGTTACTGATATCAATCGTAGAAACAAACTTGTGTCAGACGATGATTTTGTGAGCATGAAAATTTTTAATGCGAATCTTGTTGCGATACAAAGAAGAAAAACAAATCTAAAACTAAACAAGCCGATCTACGTTGGAGCTGCAGTGTTGGATTTATCAAAGTGGCTGATGTACGATTTTCATTATAATTTTGTTAAAAATCAATGACCGGCCAGTAGATTATTGTTTACTGATACTGATTCACTCGTGTATAAAATCGAATGCGAGGACATCTATCAAGATATGTTTGATAATATATATCTGTTTGATCTTTCTGATTACCCACGTGACAGTAAATTTCATGACGATACAAATAAAAAGGTTATTGGTAAGTTCAAAGATGAAATGAACTCGAGCAATATCAAATACTTTATCGGATTACGTAGTAAAATGTATGCCGTATTATTAGACAATAATAAAATAACGAAAAAGCAAAAGGTCTGCCTCGTGATTTTGTTAAAAAGTTTATGAAATTTGATGACCCCAAGTATGCGCTTGATGGCGATGTTAGTTTTATGAGAGCTATGGCAATTCGGGCGAAACGTCATAAGCTTGAAACAGATGTCATTATCAAACGCGGATTGAGTAATTTTGATGATAAGCGTTATTGCGAAAATGGAGTAGATACACTTGCATTAGGGTATTGTCATGATGATAGATCTATACTTGACATCATCTTTTCCAACTGATATTTTATCTAAACTTAAGAAATAATGTTTGAAAATTTAACAGTGGCAAATAGCTACAGTAGCAAGATTAAATATCTAATGATGGATGGTAAACCATTGACAGTTGAAATTAATAATGAAACATCAGGTATATGTTTTAGTGGAACACGTGACAAGCTAAAACTTTCGCTCATCAGATCTGATGACAGCGAGTATTTTAATTATCTCGAACAATTGTATCAAAGGTTACTAGCGGAATTTAAAAACTTTCATAGTCCGATTAGCCAACAAAAATATACTAAACTTACCATTAATCTCGATCGGTCAAAGGTATATTTTATCGACAAAAAGTATCCTCTTAACAAACCACAAATAAAAGATTTGTTGGAATCTCGTCGTTGTGTGAGTGGTAAAGTAAAGTTTAGATTCTATCATCGTGATAATGAAGTATTTTTAATGTCAACAGTTGAAACATTAATCATTGGTGATGAAATATAAATAATATCACTTACCTGATTCTCCTGTTGTATCCTCTCTCTTGAAAATCCGTCCCCGCAATGACTATGAGAGAATTGAACGGCTTTATATACCAGTGATTTGGAATGTTCTCGAGAATCACGTGATTGAGTCTGACACATCATTTTACCTATCTCTCCATTGAAAGTTCAGCGCCCGCAATGACTACTATCTTATATGGTAAAGATTTAGAAGATTGAGTCTGACAAAGGTATTTTACCTATCTTCTAGTAAATTCTGGAAGATCACGTGATCTCCGTATGACGTATACAACATTACTAAAACATTTTACTTCGCTAAGTCTCCATCTGTTACATAATTCAGTTCTTCGCGCAATTATTGATTACGTTACCTAGGTATTTTGCAACAGGTGTTCTATTGTTTGGATCTTAGCGTTATTAATGATTAAATTACCTAGGTATTTTGTATAGTTATAGACTTTAGATTTTGTGTAGGGGTTGGGTTTTTAAGGTCTCTCATAGAGGTAATTTATATTTGTTTGAAGGATTGGAGGGTGTGAAAAAAGGATATTTGGGCTCACATCCTCCTTTTCCTTAAAAAAATACATCTGCCACTTGACCAGTTTTTTGTGTATTTAAATAATCTTTGACTTTGGATTTTGTGTAGGGGTTGGGTTTTTAAAACTTGACTATGCTCTATACGATGATATTGATTAGGTAGCAGATGTTATCAAGTAAGGTATACATGTTCTAGCTTGGCTGGTTCTATAGATGATATTGATTAGATAACTGATGTTACCAAGTAAGGTATACATGTTTTGAGCTAGGATCTGTTTTACAATTTTATGTCTATATCATTGGAGGTGAGAGTTTAGGACAACGAGAAGTGGTCATTTTGTATTTGCTTGGAGGTCTGGAGGGTGTGGGATAGGGGTCGTTGATATGAAATCGGCCTTTTCCTTTACTACTAGAATAAAAAAGTTCAGATATAAGGGCTTCTATTCTAATAATATTCAGTGGAGCAAAATTGATTTAGCTGTTATTAATAGAATGTGAAACACTATAAAAAGTATTGATATTTTTCCTTCTAAATTAGGACCTGTGTGCATATTTAAAGTCCATGGGTAATGGCCGTTCTACATATTTCATGTAATGTTCTGTAAAAGTATCTGCTATAAGTTGTTTAATCCCCAATTCAAAGCTCCGTTGCAACAGAAACTTCTACTAAATGTATGAAATATGTGTTTAAAGTAGTTTTAGAGTTTTGTTTTCTGTTTGCATTGCTTTAAGTGGTTTCGGGTGGGTTAAAGAATTGCAAAATTACGTCAACAAGTTTGATCGTATTCAAACTATCTCAAATAATGTTTATTGAATTATAACAGAAATATGACTCTGGATGCCTTGATTACAAACTCCACCCGTCTCAGTCATCAATTAAATGTCCTTCATACAAAATTCCAGTAAAATAATACTTTAAATTGATTGGTTGTTAAATTAGGTTAATACTATTTATTGTAATGAATGCTACTCATATTGTCTATTTGGCGTGTGTTCGTTCATAAAGCACTTTCATGAGACACGATATATATATATATATATATATATATATATATATATATATATATATATATATATATATATATATATATATATATATATATATATATATATATATATATATATATATTATAATAGAAATGCTATAAATATCAATAAAGGTCATTTGATGTAGGTCATTTGGAAAATTGGAAGAATTACAGTGTCTGAAAAACGTAAAAACTCAGAATTCTGTATGCAATTGTATTCACAGCGTAACCAGTCAAACTTGTTATTCAGCATAATATCGAAATTGAGTAATATCATTAGCAAATGTCCATCATATTTTAACGTAGATTTAATAATATTTACAGGTTTTATCTACATAAGAAATGTTATGCCAGTGACACGTTTATACAAACAGTTGAAGTAATTTGGAAAACTTAAACGAATTTATAATATGTTATAAACCGGTTGCAGATCAGGGAACCTCCGTGGGTAACAATGCCTCTAGAAAGAGTACAATCAAATGGAGAAAAAATGCAAACCCTATTTTAGATGTAACCTAACCGTGAGTTTTGGAGCGTATGTTGCAGGTAATTCCATTTGTGCCATGTACAGGTGTTGTATCTGCAATGTTATAGTTACCATCATGTCCTGTCTGTTCACTTTTCTTTGCAATAGTTCACTGTGAATGGTTCACCATATATAGTGTACATACAGCCTGCATTATACATGGGGAATACAATTCTGCCTGGCTATAGGATTTTGACTATGTAAATTATTTCCCTTAGATAGACATCGTTGTCGTCACTTATTCTATATTCGCAGACTATCTTGATCGACTTTGAGTATATATTGCTACAATAAACTATTTAAAAAATCATAGTTTGGAAGGGTGTAAAATACCGGAACTTAAATCTTTCCTAAAACAGACAGAATGAAACAATTTCAACCAGATCTTCATGTGACACATTGTGGGTTTTATGTTAACACTCTTTGAATTCTTTATAATGCATGTCCAGATGGAGATATTCGTGATTTCTGTTGCTAAAATACTTCATGGGTACTGGAAATAAGGTGTCCAGCATCCGACAGATGGAAATTTAAATCTCCAAGTGAATAAGCTGAACACTCACATTTCTTTTGTACATTAGACCACCATGGCAATGTACTATTTTACAACCGAATTCTGAATATTTTTTCAATTGCAAAGACATTTGGCCATTTAGAGCAAAAATTTGTGTGATTTTGTGGTTTGAACCTTGAAGAAATCGCCATGTATTCGACGCATTCCATTCGATTTAGAATGGCGGAATATTATAGTAGAAAAAATAATTTTTTTGTTTTTGAAAAGAAATATTCCTAAAATGTACACAATACGTGTGTTTAGAGGTGGTCCATATTACCAGTCGGTCAGCAATGATAAGGAAGAGAAATAAAGTGTTTGATAATGATATAAGAAGGTAATATTTTAAGTCATTTATGGACTCCATGAAATTTGAATAAAAGTTTGCACAACAATAAACACTAGAATGTTTAAATGTTATCGTAGGACTAGAGTGTTTGCTAAATGGTTTCTAAATCTGTGTTGTTATAAAGACATATATTTTCAAAAGTCATAATTATTACCACAGAAATTTCAAGGTGATGTCATCACGATTATGGTCATAGCAGATTGCTGAAATATATCAAGTTAGAGGATATATAATACTAATTTGCTTGCAAAGTGGTGGCTGTACATTTATTACTGGCGTACCCATCTTCCAAATTGTCGTTATTTGTGTGACATATTCATAAGCATTAGAGTAATTGTCGTTATTTGTGTGACATATTCATAAGCATAAGAATAATTTTCGTTATTTGTGTGACATATTCATAAGCATAAGAATAATTTTCGTTATTTTTGTGACATATTCATAAGCATAAGAGTAATTTTCGTTATTTGTGTGACATATTCATAAGCATAAGAGTAATTTTCGTTATTTGTGTGACATATTCATAACCATAAGAGTAATTTTCGTTATTTGTGTGACATATTCATAAGCATAAGAGTAATTTTCGTTATTTGTGTGACATATTCATAACCATAAGAATAATTTTCGTTATTTTTGTGACATATTCATAAGCATAAGAGTAACTTTCGCTATTTGTGTGACATATTCATAAGCATAAGAGTAATTTTCGTTATTTGTGTGACATATTCATAAGCATAAGAGTAATTTTCGTTATTTTTGTGACATATTCATAAGCATAAGAGTAACTTTCGTTATTTGTGTGACATATTCATAAGCATAAGAATAATTTTCGTTATTTTTGTGACATATTCATAAGCATAAGAGTAACTTTCGTTATTTGTGTGACATATTCATAAGCATAAGAATAATTTTCGTTATTTTTGTGACATATTCATAAGCATAAGAGTAACTTTCGTTATTTGTGTGACATATTCGTAAGCATAAGATTACTTTTCGTTATTTGTGTGACATATTCATAAGCATAAGAGTACTTTTCCTTATTTGTGTGATATATTCATAAGCATAAGAGTACTTTTCGTTATTTGTGTGACATATTCATAAGCATAAGAGAACTTTTCGTTATTTGTGTGACATATTCATAAGCATAGGATTAATTTTCGTTATTTGTGTGACATATTCATAAACATACGAGTAATTTTCGTTATTTGTGTGACATATTCATAGCATAAGAGTAATTTTCGTTATTTGTGTGACATATGCATAAGCATAAGAGTAATTTTCGTTATTTGTGTGACATATTCATAAGCACAAGAATAATTTTCGTTATTTGTGTGACATATTCATAAGCATAAGAGTAATTTTCGTTATTTGTGTGACATTTTCATAAGCATAAGAGTAATTTTCGTTATTTGTGTGACATATTCATAAGCATAAGAGTAATTTTCGTTATTTGTGTGACATATTCATAAGCATAAGAGTAATTTTCGTTATTTGTGTGTCATATTCATAAGCATAAGCGTACTTTTCGTTATTTGTGTGACAAATTCATAAACATAAGAGTACTTTTCGTTATTTGTGTGACATATTCATAAGCATGAGAGTAGTTGTCGTTATTTGTGTGACATATTTATAAGCATAAGAGTAACTTTCGTTATTTGTGTGACATATTCATAAGCATAAGAGTAATTTCCGTTATTTGTGTGACATATTCATAAGCATAAGAGTAATTGTCGTTATTTGTGTGACATATTCATAGCATAAGAGTAATTTTCGTTATTTGTGTGACATATTCATAAGCACAAGAATAATTTTCGTTATTTGTGTGACATATTCATAAGCATAAGAGTAATTTCCGTTATTTGTGTGACATATTCATAAGCACAAGAATAATTTTCGTTATTTGTGTGACATATTCATAGCATAAGAGTAACTTTCGTTATTTGTGTGACATATTCATAAGCATAAGAGTAATTTTCGTTATCTGTGTGACATATTCATAAGCATAAGGAGTAATTTTCGTTATTTGTGTGACATATTCATAAGCATAAGAGTACTTTTCGTTATTTGTGTGATATATTCATAAGCATAAGAGTACTTTTCGTTATTTGTGTGATATATTCATAAGCATAAGAGTAATTTTCGTTATTTGTGTGACATATTCATAACCATAAGAGTACTTTTCGTTATTTGTGTGATATATTCATAAGCATAAGAGTAATTTTCGTTATTTGTGTGACATATTCATAGCATAAGAGTAATTTTCGTTATTTGTGTGACATATTCATAAGCATAAGAGTAATTTTCGTTATTTGTGTGACATATTCATAAGCATAAGAGTTTAAAGAAGATTAATTTTGAATCTTTTTCATCTGTCAACATGAATACAAAGTTAGCCATTGTTCCTGTTTTTTGCACTTCTCTTTTGGAAAACATTTCTATTTGTGTAAAGGGAGGGATGATGTGATGGACACCTTTAGGGGTCGTGATGTCTGAATTAAGGAATCCTTTGTCTTTTATAATGGTATCTTCAAGTTCACACATGTTAAACAGGCCACTGCATCTAGTAATTTGTTTGTAACAACTTACAATCCCTGCCTGCAAATAGAGAGAGAGAGAGAGAGAGAGAGAGAGAGAGAGAGAGAGAGAGAGAGAGAGAGAGAGAGAGAGAGACCCAAAACCTCCCTAGCTCTACACGGGCGCACTAGTATTTGAACCACCCAAGCTGACACACCTTGTCTACCGGTTTCACTTTCTCCCTGCATTTCTGAGATACGTCCCTGAGTCTCAAGGTCCAACTTTCATTTAACTCATCCTCCCTAAATAGCTGGAGGTGAAAATATGGAATCCTATTGGCGGCGCCAAATGTAGCAGGAAACAATGCACGGCTAGAATGGGGCTCGAAGCTGGAACCTGCCTAACTGTAGCGGGACCTCTGCCCTTTGAGCCATCTGAGCCGACGCGGTCAATCCTACCCGTTACATATCTCATACGTGATTTATAATAATTTTAGATCAATTATTTGTGTCGCAAAGACTAGGCGTTTCTGTGCGTAACTCTCTACAATTAATTATCACCTTGCTTCTATTAAACATCATTCCACATGTCGATATTTCAATATAAACATCCAGCACATGGTTATCCGCAGGGAATTGTTCTTGGAGGGTCTTTCATACGTGGGAGTAATTTTACGATCAATATCAATTACAACAATAGCATGCCTTAAACAGTTTTACCTCCGACAAAGGAAAGGAGAGTTAAGTACGATAGTGACACAGATCTCTAATTACCCATGAATAATCCAACTCAAGGTCACTCTTGCTATATTTCACTCTTCGTTGTGGTCTAGAGGTGTTTACTCAATATCCTTTTATTATTTACCATATAATTTTTCTAAAGGAGAACTGACAAAACTGAAACATTTTCCCTGTAATAGTATGAATTTTTCGTTATCAATTTCATGTAATATCCACCTATTAAAAGTGATAATACCTTAATACTATCAAACGTTTCATGTTCTTACTCTCTCACGCGTAATCATTTGTAGTTCGGATGGACAGGTCAGGCACACAACCTTCATTAACATATGCATATTACTGCGCGCTGTAAATAAATGACATTTGCTAATATGTACAGTAAGTAACAATTATAGCTGTTGTAGCCGTTTGTGTTTGAGGGTGTATAAGCAGTATATATAGTTGAATTCTACTGATATAATTATTCTGACTTTCATAAAATATTTATAAGACCAATGACCTATAGAAGAATGTGAAGAAATAATAGTGAGCAAAGATTAATCTACTTTGTGGTTTGTACCGAGACAAGGAAATTCCAGTCGCCGGGTTACATTATTTTTTTCCCGACGCGGAAAAACCAGTCGTGGCGTTTCATCATTTATCTCTATACGAAACTTTGCCCAAAGGAGATACAAATAGTGTAACCCCGCGACTGGGATTTCCTTGTCTCGGTGCAAACATAACCGTAGATTTTTTTTTTCATTCCTACTTAGTCACATTATCCTGACACACTGCTTACCTGTCCTAACAGTGACCTATTAATACTGAGAGCCAAGCGAGGCAGCTGTTAGTACCATTATTAAATTCGTTGGTTTGATGATTGTGTTTGAAATAGCGACCTTCCGCATCCAAGGGGATACTTTAACAACTTAGGCCGTTCGTGCGGTCCCTTTAATCAAATACTAACCTTAATTATTTCAGTTCAGGTTAGGATTGTGGCGTGCATAGTATCACAATTTGAAAGAATAACTGGAAATGAAAATGACATTAAATCATCACTGTAACGTAATAGTAATTTACCCTTAGAATGCAACAGTGTACAAACATACCATTTAAAAAAAAAAACAATTCTCGTTCCTTAATGTGTCAAGACCTTTCATACGTGCAAATTAAGGCACCAAATAAAAAAAGTTCAGAACAATAAACAAATAGCAAGATCTCTAATTTCTGTCAAGTTTATTACACGGTAGAAAATATTAATCGAAGCCTTTTATAAAGTTGTAATAAAAATATGAATTTTACACACCGTTTCTAGCCTATATCAAATTTCGATGTTTGCTAATCAATGAAGACATAAGAAAAGGTTTGGTATTAATGGTAGACATTCCAATAACGATAATAGTATTGTCATGTTCATGCATGGAATATTCTGAGCACTATGTTTGATCTACCGACATTATCAACTGCTTTCAGGACACGGTGTTTTACTGATCATAACAATTATGCCCAAACATGTTTTGTCCTACTACATACTGCCTAAATCATGTAAAGGTCTTCTGTCATGCTTTGAAGTTTTAAAATATAATTAACAATATAAATTTGATAAGAGATAAATATTTTAACAAGTTATATCGGCTAAAGATACCTCACACGAATCCAGGGAAAATGCATTTCTTCAATTATTTGCTAATTCAAGCTAAAGTAAGTAAACAGCAAATAACGATAAGATGCATTCACTTTGCTCTTAGCCACTGTCATTCGTCATATAAAACTACTTAAAACATCATTAGCCACACGGAACCAAGGATTAAAAACGTTGTCAGAATAGAAAGTGTTAAATATGTTATTGACTGTCAAAAAGTGTATAGCATGGCTTCAGTGCGACATGGTCTGTAGTTAAGTAGCGACAGAACGTGTCATTGTGTCATATAGTTAAAGATTATTGCAACATCCAAATTACGCAAAACTTCAAAATGTGCGGAAATTTGCGATTTCAAAGTGATAAGTGTAACTGAGTAGAAAAGGCGACCACGCATATCAGGAACATTGATTTTGCAATAAATCACACATCTATGTTGATGATGACACATAAATATATACATTTTTATTTTACTGTACGTCGATGGTCACCGAGACGTAAATCGATTTGCTGATAATATTTTAATTTTATTATGCTTATTTAGTATTTCATATAATCGCAATATGATTATAATTCTATGGTTTCATTTTTAATTTCGAAGATACAGCTATATTATATTATTTCCTTGGGGGAGAGGGATCGGGATGGGCTGGCGGTGTTAGCGTATATGCAGCTTTTTAGTTCTATGTGTGTCTTCGCATTACGGTAGTACTACGTACTTATTGAATCAAACTTTATAAGGGAGATAACTATCTTCAATTCATGTGTTGCTAACTTTAATTCTTTCCCTTTTTATGAATTGCTGAGAGATAATGAAGCTCGTTAACCATTTAAGGAACTGTATATTAAATTTTCAATGCTACGTCATTCCTTGACTGACTACAGGGTTTATGGTGGAGATTAAAGTCAGTGTTCAAGCAATGTAAATATAAAGAATGACACAAAAAGTTAGGTGTATTAATCCATTGAACATAAAACAAAAATAGAATATGTAAAAAATATAGGTAACGTCTAATTCGAATGTCTTTATTAGTTAGTCTACCAGTCGCAATATATATTTATCAGCCTGTTTGTCTGATTCCATGGACTTTCCTTTTTTAAGATTCTGTAACTGATTTATGAGATAAGTCGAGCTTAGGTTGGATCAAATAACGCGTAATGCCTCCTCTTTTCTTTGTAGAAATTTTATATGAATTCATGAGGTATTGTGTGTTTTAATTGACGAAATTTGCATTCTGAGAACGTCTACAATTCTGTTACAGTAAAAACTGGTTAGTTATATTTAGTTCCTGATAGTGGTATGCATGATTCCTATAAAAAGCTGTTCCTAATAAGCTAATAACTGAAATCAACTCGTTCTTGTATGGAGTTTGCTTTTAGGCATTTTTGTGATGTTGCGTCCTCTTTACTTACAGATATCTAAACAATCTTGCATACTTTAAAATATGTTAGTCCTGATTGGGTGGGGGTAGAAGGAAGTATCAATTGATTTTGCTTAGTGTTTAGTACTTAAACGTATACAATCTGAACTTATTTTGCAATATGAAAATTATGACGCAGAGAGATTGGGTGGGGGTAAAAAAAAGTATCAATTGGATAATAGCTATATGCATTAAATATTTACATGTTCACTTACCAGTACCGTCATTGGGGGGAGGTAGCGGATCGCACCAGTTGGTACCATCAGAGGGGGTGACACCAAAATGACTGTCTATAAAATGTTTGAATTTTTGTGTAGGAAGGATGTCCATGGGGGATGACACTATGAGCTACCGCGCATGACTGTCCATAAAATGTTTAAATTTGTGTGCAGGAAGGAGGTCCACAGGGGTGACCCAATGAGTTAATGCACTGGGTGACTCCATCCTTAGTGATGCCACTGTCACTTACAATCCTTCGAAGTAATATTAATTTTAAAAAGGAATCTAACAACGTATTGATGAGAAAACGGACTTAGAAGCAGAGAGAGACAGTAAGAAAAAGAATCAATGAATGTACAAGAAAAGACACAAAATAGGAGAATTATTAAACATATTAAAGCTAAAACAAAACAAAGCATAAACAAGACGAAGTTAAATAATAACTTAAGTGTATATTGCAAGATTGATTAACGTTATGTTTTAATACGGATTTGGTATTTTTGTTACAAGTAGCAATGAAACAATTATCTTCGCTTGTCGACACTGGATGTACACTGTCATTAATCACCCCCAATTAGTGGAAGCATCTTCATTTTATTTTATCTTCGACATGAAGTTTTGTTTATTTAAATTGCCACATCAGGCTTTTTATTGTATCATTAGAACTCAGTATTTACATACAGTACTCATTTATAAACAAAATTTGAATTAAAAAAGCAATGCAAATATTTATATCCAGTACTCATGTAGGAATAAAATTTGATTACAGGCAAACTTATGCAAATAATTACATGCATGACTCATCTAGGATTAAAGTTTTAGTTCAACTCAAGCAATACATATAATTAAATACAGCACTCATGTAGGAATAAAATTTGATTACAGATGAAGCAATATAAATAATTACATACAGTATTTACTTTATACTTATATGCACGAGTGCTCCTCTCTTTTCTATAAACTGGTAGATTTTGACAGTATTATAGAAAAGAAAACACTTGATAATTGTACACTGAGAAATTCTGAAAGTTTCAGGCATTTTATATAATATATAGGTATAGAATTCAATAAAAAAAAAGGTACAACACTTAACAGTACTTCGTTCCAAAGTATGGAACTATTGATCAAAAGTTTGTGCAAGATACTGTACCTGCTTATTTGATCAAACTGTGAAGAACTTTTCTTATATTGGTCGACAAAGGTTTATGGTATGCATATTTTGAGTTTCGACCTCACATTTCTAATAAGCAACGTAATTTTGCAGCATATTTCTTTGAATTAAATCAGTTACTAGTTACTAGATAAACGTAATGTTTGACAATTATTATTGTTCAATTGTATAATGACTGTCAAATAATATTTCTTTTATCATTCTTTGGGACTCTGCACCGTGAGAAATTTTCAAGCACTATCTGCACCAGGTCTGCTATCTGAAGTCTCCTCTATTGAACCTTGGTAGGTTACCTGAAGTGTAAATTTTCTTTCTATTACTCAAACTTACGTACTACTCTATTTTTGAACTATAATGTTCATTTCCGCCGCTGAATGAAATATGACTATTTTTAAGCAGATCACCTTTTTATACTCCTATAAAAAATTGATTGTGATCAACGTTTTATTTTAAACAAAAGGCCGTAACCATGATACAACGATATCTTATGTAAATCAATTAATTTGTAAAGCAGCATCAAATTCACCTGCTGTTTTGTTGGGGGGGGGTGTTGCTTTGTTTGAAAAAAAAATATATAAGTAGTTTCTATTTCCATTAACGCCATATACTAGCAACGTTTCTTTTCAAACAAGTATGATAAGCATAATGAAGGATCATTTATTTCTGCTATCTTTAAATTTTTCAAAGGAATTCTAAAAAAAAAACAAGCAAGGCTGAAAGCGCTCAATAACACATCGTTCTATGTGCGTCATATATCATCAACCAGCTTGTATATCCTGCAAGTTTTCACAATTTATGCCAAAATATAAGCAGCGTTTGCAAATATCTTTGGTATTATCAGTATTTATTTTTTTTATCAACTTCTTTCCATCATTTAGTCTTGTCAATGCAATGTATGTTTGGAAATATATGCCATCGATGGCAGAATGATGTAGATTCATTTGGTTTGATGTTTGATTTAAAAATCTATTATTTGGACAGTTATGAATTATAATAGTGTTGAATTATGTATCCCAGACGCACTTACATTGTAATGGGTGAGGTTTATACTTTTAGGTCTTCTAATCTGAAATGGAAAAAAATAAGAATACATTTTTAGGCTATTGGAATGTATCATGTAACTTGATGTACTCTAATGCGTAGCTAAAATGGAATACTTAAATATTTCTACAATAAACCTAAAAACCATGTTCAATTCAATTAAATTTTTCAAAGAAACATTTAACGATCTCAAAGCAAGGTTGCAAGAAAGGAATGATGTCGAAAATATAACTCTTCAAAATTATACAATGTGTAGATGTGTTTGCTAAACTATAACCAGCCAAATTTACAGTTTCCAGTCTTTGTTAATAAAATGGGTATATTTTAAAATTTACCTGATAGATAGATAAAGTGTACCGAGTATACGATACTTCAAAACGATGTATTATTTTCCATTTACTCCCATATATTCTTGTACGCTTTTGAAACATTAATTTACGAAATGGACAGCACCTAATATTACTAAATATTAGACATATAAATTGTAGAAACGTATGCAGTAAAACGTCAAATACGATGTTGGCAGCTCAAGCCTAACTAACTATACGTACGTTGCTAAGCACGTTTATAAGCTTGAGCAATCAACTCACGTTAACGCGACACACATCAAGAGGTTTAGGCATCCCCCATCTTCCTCTGACAGCCGATTAGAAACACTGTGTTGCCAATGCTACATTAATATGGCCAATTCACGTGATAAACCACATTAAACTTACGACAACGGTGCAAATAAGTTCATTGGGAATGAGCAATGCAACCTTGGATAATCATACGTTTTCCTTGACGATGTGAAATCCATTCGGTTCCAAAATCTCCGTCGAAGCTTACAGAAATATTATAGGTGGAGGGTTCTACGATCATGAAAATATTTGATGGAAATGGTCTCCTGTCTGTATATAAGAACATATGTCGCCGCAAATATACCATCTTTTTGAGGAAATCTGGATAGCCAATGTCTGTGATGAGTTTGTTTAAGTAATTTGCCTGTGTACAGTGGATTAGGTTAGTATGGTATACTTATATAAATTACTAAGAACCCTATCAGAAATTTTGTTCTAGTCATGTGGCAATTGAGAATTCAGTTTTGAATATAATGCTTGCTTGCATATATATATATATATATATATATATATATATATATATATATATATATATATATATATATATATATATATATATATATATATATGCAAGAAACTGACGAGGAACAGTACGAAACTACTAACTAACTAGCCTAAGCGCTTTCGACTCTTAATGAGTCTTTTTCAAAGGCAAATGCAACACATAGTTACGACAAACAAATAAACACAAAAACGTTGTGTTTGTAAACCTCTACATTTCTGTCTTCACATGTGCTAAAACTATAAATACAACCAGCTTGTATAGACTAGTTGCGGTAACTAGTCTATAAATCCGATCACTGATCTGTTTAGTGAAACCTTTGCGCTTTCTGATAAAATAAGGCTTCTACCATTTTGCCATCAAATACTTTTAGGTTTCTCTTTCAACAATATGATATGAATGTCCTTTAACAATGTTTCCACAAAAATAAGACATGAATAGTGTTTTGAAATTTAGTTTATTTACATATGCCAAGAGTACACTAACTTCCTCAAGTCATTCATTATATGCCACATGGATCAGTCACTCAACCGGCTATCTTTAGAAGCTAATGTATTATAAAAAATTGTCCCATAACATGGACATAAAAACTATTATGATCACAAACCTTGCCTCTTTGTGCGATTATTAACTCTTCTGTTCTCTTTCTCTTCACATAAACTATTACCAGGAAGCAGACAATTGCACAGGCTAACAATGGAATGCCTACACCAAGCCCAACCAAAACTTCAACATCTGAAACGCAGAATTAGAAGAAAGACATAAAAGTATGTTATTAACATTAGTATACGTTTGCTCCATTCACAATTATAATTAAGGAAAAGCTAATATTTTTTATTGTAATTAACAAGTTGTCTTTACACAAAAATCATGTAGAAATTGCTTAACGTTTTTAGACATAACGCTTTTTAAAAGAAGATAACAATATTTCTGATGTAACAGGATCAAATAACAGAAAATTACATATAAACATGCATGTATATGCACTTCTATGGTAACTGTTGCAGCAAATATTGAAACTGAAAGAGGAGCCGTAATTCTGAGAAGTGAAAGTTTTATTAATACTTATATGAGTTTTAGTAATACCTAAGTGAAAGACTAAATCAACCGACATTCATTTAAGAAACAACGTACATTTCATCTACCATTGAAGCTTAAAAATATTTTGCATTACCTTCAGCTGGGATGATCCTAAAGGAGAAAAATATAATAGAAGCCAGGTTTTTACGTGAATTAACCAAAACAAGTATGCAAATAATACCGCAGATTTTGATTGTAAGTAAATAACAAAATAATGTCATCCATTCAGATAATTGAGCTATTAAACCATTTTGTATCTAACCATTCCAAATACAATTAGAATGGACTCTGCATGGCGATGTCAATGTGTTATCCACTATAGTTTCTGACAACTCTTACACAACATTGTGTAACGCTTTTAAGCATAAGCTGCAATAAAAATGAATAAAGACGATTACGTTTATTATATATATCTTAAGTAAATGGATTTATGTCGCACGCCGTTTCTAGAATCCAAACAACGTTATTCTTTCAGTTATTAGGATGACTGAGTGAAAAAAAATTGATCACTTAAATTTTGAATATTGTAAGTATTCCTGGAGATACAATCTCGAAACTAATCCTAATAAGAAACCTGATTTTTGTATAGGCTAAACCTATTTACTTAAACTTGTTCCTACGTTTGTATGTAAAAGACCCCCAAAAAGTTCACAAAGACCACAGGGATAGAGTTGTTAGATATATTGCGGTGTTACACTATTATCAAGTTCTGGCAAAAATATATTACAGAGCAGAAATGCGGAGATAATTAAAAAGGTAGAAAGGCAAGAGACCTGTAATACATGAAGTAAAACAAGATATGAATAGACACAAATACTAGAAATGACAACGTACTTGCATTTGGGTTTTGACCCTTCGACAACACATTGGTGGGAAGAATGGCACACTCCAGCTACCGACTGGTATATGTTGCAGAGATCCGATGATTCACCACGTGGCGGAACTATTATAGGAATTAATCATAAATTATGTCAACATATTAAAATAGAATGCGCTTTACTTGGTTTATTAATTATTTATGTATAATTTCTAAACCATTTAATAGTTTTGAGGCTAATAATGCCATAAAAGATTTGTATTTTTATCAAATGTATACAAACTATAACAATATAAATAACCCTCTCATACTTTGCATTTTAATACAACAATCATGGGTTTAACGGTAAGGTTCAAACACGGCTGTCCTATGTATGTACCTTGCTGTCCCTGAACAAACAGGTTTTGTGCTGTGTATTCGTATCCATTGATAAGTAATGGCTCACCGGCTGCAAGTTTCAAAGTAGTGTTGACAAAACTTATAACAGTTTCATCAGAGTCTTGAAATACAGTTCTGTAATCCACAATCAAACTTCCACGTCTGAAACAGATGTAATATGACACTGTTTGTAAAGATGCAGAGTTCTAATAAAGATTAATGAGGAAGAGAAAATGAAATGAAATGTTTATTTTTTCAGTCATGAAGATCTGAGAAGATTCTCCACATATCTTGCTGTCACTGTTTCTGTAATACGGTTTGATATACAAAAGTATAAACGCATTCTAAATTAAAACTTTATCGGATCTTATATATATATATATATATATATATATATATATATATATATATATATATATATATATAGAGAGAGAGAGAGAGAGAGAGAGAGAGAGAGAGAGAGAGAGAGAGAGAGAAGGAGAGAAATAGATAGATAGATAGATAGATAGATAGATAGATAGATAGATAGATAGATAGATAGATAGATAGATAGATAGATAGATAGATAGATAGATAGATAGATAGATAGATATAATTTACTCACACATATTCTACATTGAACTCATGTTAAAAGTTATAATTTGGCAATAACGTTCTGTTACAAGGAAACAGTTGCCAGTTTCCCTCAGGTTTGAAATATGCCCAAACCTTTAAAAACTGGTACCTAAAAACTCAATTAACTCCATTAAGAATTCGATATTATTGGTTAAAAACTAACCAACCAGGACATAATACATGGTTATGCTCACCTTGTTGAAATGTTTTGTATGGACACATAAGCACTTCTCATGGAAGCTCTGTACGTTTCGTCCAGCTGTGATCGACAATAAAACAGATTATTCCTGACAACGGTGATAATATTATGAAACACTTTACAAACTGACTCAAACTTTGGTATTAAAAGATCTTTCCTAACTTTCACTTTCTTAACTCAAAGAGAACTGAGTCTTTTTTAAAACGGAATCTTATATACACTTCCGCTGCGTGACCAGTTCACTATAATCTTCGCTATGTTTCAATTTATCGCATAAATATGTCGATTAATAAAAACATTTTAGAACCTGTAGCGTGTACACTTGATTGCAAAAGTAAGTGATAAAATTAAACGACGAGCAAATTTGAATTATTGTACAGAAAGAAAGAAATATACTTTCACAGTTAAAAGAATAGCTAAAGTGGAAGTTTGATAAAGATTTAATGAACCTGTAATTGCCTAAGGATGACTTTAGACAAGGATGTGTCAGCTTGCATGCTTCAAATAAACAGATTGCTTGAGAGGTATGTGCATGTATGTAATCAGGAGCTAAAGATCCCAAATAAACTTGCTGTACGTACATCGGGATCCCATGCTATTTCAGACATGGTGCATTAAAGGAAACACGGAACAAACTAAAAAGCACACTGTACATTAACAAGTACCTGAGCATAATAGTCATAAGAATGACTCATGTATTTGACATACTTCAAATATTGTTCTGCTGAGGTCTATCCTATCAGATATGGTTATACGAAAAGTAAAGTTTTAATCCTGTCTTTACAATAGTATCCAAAGCCACTTTCACCATAGCTAGAGCATGAATGGAAACAGCTCGAGTGCTATGAGAACCAAATGGACCCATCAATTACTGTTTCTTTCATATCATTTCTAAAGGCCATCGATGAACCGTATTCTTTGCATTCACTTGGAACAGGATGTTTATACTTGTCACTACCTTTCCCCAGATCCCCGATGAAAATAAATTTCTAATCTTTTCGGGTTTCAAATATGCATATTGTCAAATCCTGAGAAGCAGAAAGAGACGAATATGATAAATGTGTAAACAAGGCTAAGTTAGCTTCAAAAGTTCCATTTTAAATACAAATATAATGAAATACTATGTTAATAACGTCAATATATGCCAACATTCGCACCACTTACCACTTAGCATTAGGTAATTTTATAGCATGATTTAATTCGTAGCCATCTGTGTGAAAGAAATGACCCCAACAGTTTTAAAATGCTCAAAGATATTTCTGAAATCCAATATCTTTGTGTACCTCCGTAAGCCTGCTTTATGAGTAAAACCTCTCAAAAGTCTTGTACATGTACATTACTACTACGATATGCATTACTACTTAATTTTATGAAGTTGGTAAAGTCTGACCGTGTTAACGGAGTTACAGCTCTAACCTGAATTGAAAGCTTGTAGAACGCTACTTTCAGGTTGATCGAGGGGATAGATTCATTTCTTGACTGAAGATTGCAACCATTTTTGGATATGTTCAGTAGTATATCCTAGATAATGTTCTCATCGAAGCAAGGAATACACTGGCAGTGTCCTGATACGCATTTATGCAGCAAGGCTATCTAAAATAAACTACAGCCAGCCTCAACGACCGTTGTTGGTGTGAAACTCGATATACGGTCACAAGGATACGAATCAACCGAAAAAGGTACGACTACCGAGCAATTAGTATGTGCATATCCCTGTCAATCAACCATTCATATTAACAGAACTAGGAAAAGAAAATTACACAAAACTGACAATTATATTGGTTTAAAAAACATTTTTGGCATGCATTTTTAAACCTGAATCATTGAATAATAGCACCATATTACACACTTCACCCAAAAAATCAATGTTGATATCACCTTCCTTACGTAAATCAGAATAGACAGGCTTTATATTACTGGCTTCTACCAGTGGTGTGACAGAATGTTCATTTGCAAGTCAGGCATATTAGTACAGTTTGCCTTCCCAGAGAATGAAAATAATATGCATGGTAACAGTACAGTTTGCCTTCCCAGAGAATGAAAAAATATGCATGCCAACAATTGTTGCAAGAAACAGAGTACCAAGCAGCTTATGGATCTATTGAAATCAAAATAGCAGTATTTACAAAAAACGGAAATCTCAGCTTTTAATTTGTCCATTTTGAAAGGGTGGTATGCAAAATGTGCACTGAAAGCACACAAGTTTGGCTTAACCCTGATCCTACTGTCAGACGTTTCTCTCATGAAAATATGTATATTTTTAATTTATCCCCATCTTTAGCAATTTATCAATTTCTGTTTGAATCAAAAAAGTCCTTTTTCAGAAAATGACAGTTATTCGGAGGTGACATTTCGACTGGATTGCTATCAAGTTTGTGTCAAGAAATCTTGATTAGATGGACTATTATACCATTGTCTAGCACATTAGGAACTTTACAATTGAAAGACAATTTCTGGTGTATTATGTAATAGTACAGAAAGCAAAACTGTACAGATGATATGGAAAACTGTGATGTACAAAAGATGGTCACTATTTTTATTCCTGAGTAATACTGGATAATGCTGCTATTTCATTTGATATGGTTCATGTTGACGTAGCCCAGACCTGGCCAACATCACCAATAAAGTGACTTTGCACCTATGGTATTGATATTTTTTTCACCATTTGCAACATACAACGTCCCTGATCTTACTTTCGCATTACTTGCATATCATACAAATCAGAATGCTCTTTTACTGAGTCTCTTCCTTCATCGAATCGCTTAGTCCGTGTTCGAAATCATCTACTATGTTATTGCAAGCATCACTGCTCGATAAATGTGTTATCTCCTCAGGATTTTTCTTCCCGACTTCCCGAGCACGTTTACGTGACGGTTCCTCAAATCTCGTCGTGTATCGTGGGGGTTTAACATTAAGGCTGTTAAATTTTAACTTCTGCTTCCATATAGTCGCTAAGAAATTTGTCAGCAATTTCTGCTGATGGTTTAACATCACTGGAGAGTGGACTGTTTGTCATTCTGCTGGGCTCCCATTTTTTCTAGTGTTAAGTTTTCTCTGGTAACCTGTCGCAAGAACTTACAACAAGGTGCCGAGTCACGTGACATGCCATTCGTTCTGACTGACAGTAAAATAGCACATAAACTGTGTCTGCCAACTTCAATATTTTCCTTGATTTAAATGCCAATTCAGCGCTATCTTTTTGTATTATTATTTCAAACGGTGAACCTTTGCATTCTGTGACTGTCATGAAGAAACCCGTGGCCTTAACTGTCAAACACTAGTTTATCTTACTTGTGAAACAGTTCGTGCAATAGGCTTGTTCCATTAATGTGATACCGTTGCCCATCCCCCGACATTTTGTTTGAGACCCTGGCAAGCTGTCGCTGATAAATCGATGCCTTCATGTACATCTATGGCGACGACGCCACCAAAACGATTGAGAAATTTTAAACATTGGAAAATGACAAATGTTCATTTGAATTAATTCATACGAAATGAAAACTTCGTTATAACCTGAATATTATATAATCTCCAAGTACTAAAGAGAATACTCTGGACTAAATCACTGTCTCATCACATGGATAATCCCTTTTCCCGAGACCCATGGGCACTTATAGTGGAAATGAAATGATTTTTAACAGCGGCATTACTTGTAACTTTCATCACCAAAACAAGGTCAATTAATGTTTTCTTCAGACAGAACATTAAAAGCTATGCACATACTCCGCATTTGGTTTGATTAAAGTATTTCCCTTCCACGTAGGATACTATCCGCATAAGGGCTACATGGCTAAATTGATGGGTAGATTTGGCAAATACATAATGTTTAAATTAAGAAAATGAGAACATGTGATTGATTAGTTGAATCGTTGTATCGTTCTTTAAGAGACGATTTCGGCCAAACAGACAAGTCAAGTGTAGAAATTCTAGAACAACCATAAGTTGATTCGCTTGCACAAATGTGTTTGTTTATATGAATTTAAACGCGTAAAATTACTTCACACAAATACAACTTTGAACAGTAATTATCCCAAACTGAAAATGTCCTTAATAGTCAAGATTTATTTTGTCAACATATTATTACAACCCACATTTAATGATTATTCATATTCGTCCACAACTTGTGTCTGCTTACATCCATGTCTGTGTTAGTTTGCTACACGCATTAGATGATGAATCCGATGCAGCTCGACCAACATGAGAATCAACCTTTATTAACACAGTTAAATTATTTTGCTCTAGTGCACTGGACTATTATGCATAGTGATGTGCGTGCATTGATCAAGGTGAAGGTTATCGATGCAGCTGCAAAATTCATTCACCCTGCCTTCATTTCAATATCTATCACTTAATTGGATAGACCATCGATAATTTTCCTCCACTTTAAGGTTAAACTGACAGATCAATAGAACTCAAGTAATAATCTATTTTATATTAGCTTAACAAGATACTGACTTCGCCAGAGCTACCATTACGATGAGATGGTTAAAAGAAAGGTATAATTTTCTAAAAATCCAAAAACATCAATATTTATAATGTAACTATATATATATATATATATATATATATATATATATATATATATATATATATATATATATATATATATATATATATCTTCAAACTTACAGCATATTTAATGGCTGATTCGTATTTTTCGTAGATTTCCGGAACATTGATGTTGATCGAGTCTGGAATGTCCATGTCAAAGGTCACAGTGTTCTCGATAGCCTTCTGTCCAGCTGAAGAACAATAAGAAGCTCTGAATACTTTCTATAATTTTCAATACAACTTAACTCACCTTAGACAAGGTATTTATTTGTAGCTCTAATAGGAATAAGACACAGATACATCAGACAAAAATTATACCATATGGAAAAGATTAATTATTTTAGCAATCTCTTGCACATTTGGTAAGACGACAATGACTTTTAAATATTTTATTGGTCGACATTAAAACCTTGGGGAATAATTTGACTAGCGACTTCTGTCAACTTTGTAAGACATGAATCCTCAAAAATGTGTTATGAACTTACGTATATCAGGCACAGGTGTAGTAACATTTGGAACATCTGAAAGTGCAGGAAAGCAAACAATTTAATCAACTCATGTTTAACCCAGTTTTAAAATCTCTCATCCTCTTGAGCGAATTAAACGTATGAATTCATTTGTTTCAAATATTCATGTACTTCACTTTAGTTTGGATAAGTGTATATTATTATGATGATGATTAGAATAAATCCTCATGCTTGCCTATTATGTCGTCCTTTTATCGTGACACATGTGCAATTCATATTGGACACTTCGATGTCAATCCTTCAATTTATTACATTCCCATTTAATCCCACAGGCTTTTGATACAGATGTTTAATCCATATTTCCGTATCACGCATCCATGTTTGAACTAATTAGGTGCCTTCTTTGACGTCCGCACGTACATATTTTTTATGCAATAAATTCAACTTGTATATATCCAATTCCAAATTCACAACTCAGGCTCATTAGGTCAATTGCACAGGTGGCTTACACAACATTGACATAGGGATACCAATAGGAAAAACTGGTATATATTTGACAAAAATCCACCCAATTGAAATAAAATTGGGAGGATAATAACTTGGGGACTTTGGTGGTGCGGGAGTGGCGGACTGGGTTGGAGAGTGGATTGCGGTTCTGCCATTTCTGGAGCTTAAGATTGAAAGGTCACAATAAATACGATACAGGTCTTTTTTTGGGGTCCCTAATCTCTAGGGGTCAGGAAAAGGCCTAGCACCAAAGGCCAAGCGCCCTCCAGGGGGGACCACAGACCACGCCCGGGACTGTGGCATACTCCCCAGAGGGACTGCAGTCCATGCCCGGGACTGTAAGCAGTCGTATAAGCCTCAGGGTAGCAAGCGACTTAAACGAGAATACGAATACGTATATATCCAATTTCTTTTTTGCATTTTATCCATACAGCAAAGATAATTATTTAAAAAGTGTATGAAAAATGCTTTCGTGTTTTGTAGTGAGTCGGGGGAAATATCCCTCACGGCTTCGGCCTGCCTATACACCATATAAACCTCGTTTTTTTCCCCGAGTCAGAACAATACACGTACCCAGTTTTGTGTATATATATTAATACTTGTTTCATTCGCTTCACTGAAATCAATACAAAATAAACATCTGGATAAAGTGTATACATAGGACAATAACATTACAGAGCTTGCAATTCTAAATAAATGAGAAACGCGTTTTAGCAAATAATTAAGCAATAACTTAGATGAAATGGCACGTATTCACTACAGACCTTTACATTTCAAATGTGTCATACAATCTGATTTGTTTGCATGAAAATTGTTACAGTTGCTTTTGGAGAAGAAAAATTGGTTTAGTACATCCTTATGATCATAATTTCCCTTATTATTGAGTCTTTGTTAAGCCTATGATAATTAAATTAACTTCATTTTAGTGCATTTTAACTGACCTAAATGAAAAATGGGTATAAATACGTTAGTCTCTTCTTAATTCAATGTTTCTATTATTAACTATTATTTTTAGTAAGCTACACTGTGATGGAACAAAAGTACATTCATAAACTTTGATAAACTTTACTGAAAATTTGGAAACTTGATGACTGGAGAGAACAGAATCTGAAATTCACTGTAATAAATTTAAATAAGAAAATATATTATTCAAGAGATATTTGCTGTTTGAATTGATGTAGTTAAATGTGAATCATACCTTGTTCACAGATACTGTCCTTTCCGCTTTTAAAGCCCCTGAGACAAGGGCAGCTATGTCCACCAGGAAAGTTGTAGCAACCGGAATTCTCTTTAACTTCACAAACTCCGGGTTTCATGACGCATTCATCTTCATCGTCGCTACAGTCACCTATCCACCCCGTTTTACATATACATTTACCATTTGTGGCATTACATGTTTGGTTGGAATCCTTCGCATTTCTAGCGCTGCAATTGCATGCCTTTTCGCAGTACTGACCAAATGTGTTACTGGAGCATTCTTAAAACAAATATATTAAAGGACTGTAATATGTAAACAAATGCATTGAATTAATCCGTTGTAAGCATACAGCATATTCTCCTTTTTTAGACTTTATTGATTCTAATACGACGAATGGGTCAACAATGCGGCATATATATACACATATATACATACACACACACACACACACACATATATATATATATATATATATATATATATATATATATATATATATATATATATATATATATATATATATATATATATATATATATTGATTGTTTCTTTTTCTCTTTCATTGTTGTTGTTATTTGTTTTAGTTTTTAGGGTTTGTAGAAGTTTTGTTTTGTCTTAGTCTCTCTTTCACATTCATTGCGAAGAAATACAAACCTAAAACAGGTATATATTCAGCCATATTATAAAGACATTGAAATTATTAGATAGTCAGTACGTGTAGTACTTACAAAAAGGAAATATTATAAAAAGGAAACTTTACCGTATATGCTTAAAAGAGGAATTTCATACAAAAATGGATGTGAGATAATACTGATTGATTGAGACAAGTTATTTCTGTACAATATTTTCTTCTTTAATATCTATCATTTAAGTTATAATATTATTATGTTGTAAATAGGAGTCATCCTGTTACCTTAATCCTTTTCTGAATGTGTCGATCAGACATTTTATTCAATGCACTTTCATATTGAAATGCATCAATCGTTGTTAAATCTATTTTATAAAGTGCCTATCTATCAAGTCGTAGAAAAAGTTCAGCATCAATGACAGATTTTATAAGCTTACATAAATTTACTGTGTTTTAAAATCTTTATTCTCATTCTCGTTCATGACACTTGGACAAAAGGAACGGAAGAAAATTATCAACGATTTTCTACTTTGTTAATGATTCTATTATAACCGAATGTTAGATAGGATATGAAAGAAATGTTTGAGACTTGCCATTCTTAGATTGAGATTGCGAAAATAAATCCAACAAAAACATGTCATCTTTAATATTAGTTAGAATATTTTTATTGGATTTATTTTCGCAATATCAATCTGAGACTGGCAAGTTTCAAACATGTTCATACATTATGTCCCATTCGTATCCACTACATTGATCAGCACGACATACAATCCTGTATCATTATCGAACCTTATCTAGTAAGTGATTAAACGAAGAAAAGCAATAGTTTGTAAAAATCTTATCTAAACGTTTTCTCAGAAATCGTTTATTTTACGAAGTTCTAGGGACGAACCTTTGGTACAATTCTTAGCTTCCCAGCCGGCTGCACAATGACAGACATATGAGCCATAGATGTTTTGGCAAGTACCGTTGTTTTCACATGGACTGTCTAAGCATTCGTCAACATCTACAAGAAAGGAATGCGAAAATTAAATACAAGACCAATGGAAGCTGAAAATGCACCCAACAGTTTTTGCTTCCAAACTTATGAAGCAACTGGTCGACTAATGTTGACAGAGAACCGAAATTTAATTTTTGTTCTTTTTCAGATATGGCAGGTTCTAAAGACTCTTCTAAATATGTTAATTATATTCAAAAGTTTCAAACATCCATTTAATAATAAAAAAGTACTCCAATACCCGATTATTACAAATTGAAAACTTTTATATTTTTTGTTTTTAGGCATGGTCTGTAACTTTGTCTTTTCCTAAAACTTATAGTTAACCTATAAAATTGAATGTGGAGAAAAATTTAGGAGGCTATTTTAAACAAGTGATAGGACAAACATGCATACGAACATTCGAAGACAACTAGTTCAAGAAAGTGTTATCAATACATAATGCTATAAGTGACATTTACATAACTCCATGATATGCAGTTTGGTTGATCTTTACAAAACTATTTCTCCTTATACTACCTATGAGACAAGTGCCGTCATCCTTCGGTACGATGCAGACACATTCAAATCCACCCAATGTGTTTTGACATTGTTTAGTTGGATCACTAGAGCAAATTTCTGGGTCTTCACACTCGTTTCGGTCAACACTACAATCTCCTTGCCACCCAAATTTGCATATACATTTGCCCGTTTCGTGGTCACACGTTTGATCAACGTTCCTACTGTTGGCCATGTTGCATCTACATGTCTTGCTGCAGTTTGCTTCATACCTGTTTCCCGAGCATGCTGAAGAAATGGAACCGTAAACGTAGGTAGCAAAAGAAAATATAATCACAGTTGCACAAATAAGCATAAATATATAATGCGGTAGTAGAGATAAAGATGCATGACACCTTGATGAGAAATTCATCTCAGACATAGAAATATGTTTCTGAATATCCTCTAATTAGGACTATGTCGCTATTCTAACTTTTATGATTTGCATAAATGACGTTTTTCACACTTATAATAAGAGCTACAATTACCGTGAAAGCAAATTTACATGATAATCATATTTTCGAATCATTTGTATCTTCAGCACACAGTATGATTAACACGACTAGCAAAACAAATGGTTTTGCAAAATAAGTTGATATCATATGTTAGTTCACTTTGTGAATACTTTTTGTTTGCAATTTCAAAGCCATTTTATATCTTCGCGGACATGCTTAGTTTAGTGAAGAGTATATGGTTATTGAAATAAAGGATTATTGATTTGTGTACCTGACAGGAAGTTGAATATAATGTTTAGCAAATAAGTATCTTACGTTCACAGCCTCTTGATCCATTTTGTGTATAACCTGGATTACACAAACATGAGAAACTTCCAATGCTATTAACGCAGTGAGAGTTTTTCGGGCAAACATCTGGAATCGAACATTCGTCTGTATCCTGATTGCAGTATATACCCGTCCAGTTACCAAAACACAAACATCCCGTAGACTTGTCACAACCCAAACTGTTTGTTCCATTACAGCTACAATCCATCTTGCATCCGATGCCCCAGTGGCCAATTTCACACTCTGTCAAAAGAGTGCATTTAGTAAACACGGTTAAATCAATATCAGGATTGTACAATTTTACGAAATTGGTTCGTCACATCTGATTTGCAGTTAGAGAATTTTTAAATATTGTCAATTTGATGTAAACATATTTTAATACTGCTCTATTTTGAAATACAACCTCAGACCAAAATTATTGCTTTTATTGTAATCTTAGGTTTAATGTTGTTGTTGTTGTTGTCGTTGTTGTAGGGATTGACGCTATTTTTCGGCACATCTGATCCCATGTGATATTTGCGATTTGATTTTACTTCTTACCCGTACACTTTACACCGTCTCCGCTAAATCCAGAGGCACAAGTGCATTTGAATGATCCGAGGGTGTTTTCGCACGCTTGACTGCAATTATCTATTCCTTCCAAACACTCATCAATATCTGCAATTTAGTTTTAAAGAAAACAACACAAACTATACTTTAGACATATTAAATACGTCCATCAATGTGCAACCATAATCCATGACTTAGATATATTAGTTCTTGTTTCATTACGTCCATTGGAGAAAAGTTGTTTTTAATTATTTCTATATCGCCCGAACGTTTCAACTAAACTTTTAACTGGTAATATTATGTCTCTCATATGGCGCCATGCATTCATACACACTATATAAGTCTGGCATTATATAATATTTCATTTATTTATTCATTTAAATTATATAGTCTCTGTTTTATCGCATGTCACTGAATATAATCCTAAATTTACCGATGGATAAAACGATAGAAAATAAAACTTTATTTATAGAAGCCTCAATCTGGGTTGCTAATTATGCATTTATTTGCAATTAAGATATTTTCTCTGAGACGAAAATTTTATTAGCCTTTTTTATAGGCTTTCATACAAATCTGCGGTATAAAGTTAGATTTCAAAATGTTTACTTTAATATTTGAAAAAGATTCGATGTACCAAAACACACATACACACACACACATATATATATATATATATATATATATATATATATATATATATATATATATATATATATATATATTACTGAGAGAGAGAGATATGTCCAGGAGTCCGTGAAAGATGATCTAACTTTGCTTCAATGTTTTAAGTGGAAATTGACTCATCTGAGACCCGTATACCTACCTTGGCATTCCAGCTTGTCTTTAATACGATACCCATCGTTACATGCACATACAAAGGACCCGTGTGTGTTGCTACATCTCGTATTTGGTTTACTGCATGTAGTGGGATTTTCACATTCGTCCAGGTCCTTTGTACAGTTAGGGCCTTGCCAGCCATCACGGCAAATGCATGTTCCGTTTACATTATTACACTCTTGAGCATTGGTCAAGAAGCACGTACACTCGTTTGCACAATCTCTGCCATAGTGCTTCCCATCACATGCTGAAAAAAGCGTAAACTGAGACTAATGTGTGTATGTGTGTGTGTGTATGTGTTTCTATTCCAATGGTTTACCAGCAATGTTTCATAAATCTTGTTATATATTATGTAAGGTTAAGTGAAAATAACAAAAGTTTTTCCTATATAATTCATTCCTGCAATTACTGTTTGTTAAACCTTAAATCTTGTAAACCCTAAAGCCAAGAACTTTAATATGAATTATGTTCAAAGCTTATTGATCTCTCTCGGCGATAACCAATATCGTTAACACAGCATTACTTTAGGTTATATTTAAACATTCGTCATCCAAACTTGCTGTTTTATCAATACTAATTGATGACGAACTGGATGATGATTCAATTAACATAATTAATATGAAGCAATCATCAAACGGATCTTAACTTCATAGTAGTGCCAAGAACCGTGCTTTTACCTTATCTGATAATTCTTTCGGCAGATGACAACTAAATTCTTACTCTCACATTACCACTTGCCTTCGCAGTTTCCAGACACCGTTTTTATGTATCCCGTCGTGCATACACATTCTTTTGATCCATTAATGTTGATACAATGGGAGTGTTCGGGACAGCCTCCATTTTGTTTCTCGCATTCATTGACATCTATTTCACATTTGACACCGATAAACCCCGCATGACACGTACAATTACCCGTTCTCTTGTCACATGTGACCGTATTTTCGGGAATGCAAGAACACGACAAATTACAATTTATGCCATAGGATCCTTCTGTGCAATCTTAAAGGTAAAGAAAACCATTAAAATTTAGAGGACAAATCTTAAGACAGTTGACCTCTAAATTTTGTACAGGAAGAGCAGAAATATGAATCAAACTGTACGGTAAGTTTCCTTTCAACAAATTAAAGTAATATCCTTTACGCATTCATATATCTTTATTTTTTTTATTATATATATATATATATATATATATATATATATATATATATATATATATATATATATATATATATATATTCCTAATGCATCTCGAAAAGAAAAGAAAAGATTATAGCTTCTTGTTTTTTAATCGTGGCATATACTCTAAGAAAAGGCAATAATTTTGTTTGAGCAGAATATTTTAAGAGGGAAAGCACCAAAGATGCGAAAGAGGAAGAGAAAGTTATTTTAGGAGTTAAGACAATTCTTAGACGTTTTTGCATTCTCAGGAAAGATAGAAATAAAGGTTAAAAACTGCAAATTATGTCAAAATAAGGAAATATAATATTTTTGTGGCTGAAATGTCAATGTGAACTAGACATGGACATGGATCATATTGACTAAATAAGGTAATGAAATTGAAATATCGGTTCTGGGACAAAAGTACTCTTTGAATATGATGTAATTATGCCGTTAAATCCGGTTAAAATAGATAAATATCTCACATTGATAAAGCATAAGGTGAGGCCTTTATAACATACTCGTCATTGCTGATATATATATATATATATATATATATATATATATATATATATATATATATATATATATATATATTTATATATCGAAAGATTGTGCAAAGGAATACATACCAATACATGTACGGCCATCAGAGGCTATCTTTTTTCCTTCATAACAACCACAGTCATACGTTCCGTTTGTATTCGTGCAGATCGAGTCACAAAGAGAGCTCTTACATTCGTCAATATCTGGAAACATATTTAATGGAAGCCTAAACATAATGACTAATATTATTGCAGATCAAGGAACATAAAATTAGTAAAACAAGATGTTCATGGCGTCATGTTATAAGAGAATATCTGCATACTAATTAAATTCTTGGTTAGTTTGGAGGATATATAATGGATTAATTATAAAACAAATTCAGCATATGGAAGAGAGAGAATTGCCAAAGATAATATTCAACGTTGTTTCAAGCCAGATGAAATATCACACTTTTAAATAAATATATTTATTCAAAGCAATTTATTTTTTAAAAAAATCATACTTGATAATATTTTAATTTCGACAGGATCCATTAATTGATTGCACAAAAAAACGTCATGAATTTGTTGCGACACCAATAATATCATTTTATATTATTTAAAAATGACTGATGAGGTATTTCCCTGGCATGTGATCGCATAGGGCTTATACTGTTTTGATGGCTGTACAGTCTACAAGATTAATATCCAACATTACCATACAAAAACGAATTAGGCTTAGCCAACAGAGTATTGCGTGAAAGTAATAACATGGAAATAGGCCCCTTGAATTTAAAAAGTTAGGTCAGTACAGAAACAAGATCATTGATATTTTAAACAATATACAGCCATAAAACTAACGTGGAAAGTCAGCCGATACATGTAAAATTACTCGAAATCCTCTGTTAGTTCGGATGGGCTGCATGACACTAAATTAGAAGAATATATTTTGGTTATGTTTTCTCTTAAGAATAATCAACGTCTATTATTTTTGCTCTGCATGGCCAATTATTCTTCTTGGGCAAAACAAACGTTTCATTACATAACGCAAAAATTATTTGCGGTTATAAACCCTGTTCGTGATTTGAAACGTCATCAAAATATGACTCACATGTTCAATGAAATAGTGCTAAGAAATGCGTGTTCAAAAATATATGTTCCGCTGCTTTAATAGAAATGTAAATGAACAGTTACGATATGTTCTTCAAACCTGAAGACAGACCTTCACATGTTGTATTGCTTGTGTCAAATCTGTATCCTTTATTACAGTAGCATTGACTCTGGCCGTTCACAACTGCACATTGGGCATTCTTCGCTGAACAATAGGATGTCTCATTCATCTGACAAAGTGTTTCAACTGCAGTTTCAACGTGAAAGTGGGCAACTTTAACAATTTTGATCCCAAATTTGGACGTAGAAATAAAATAATATTGAAAGCATAAACAAAACTAAATGCAACATTAGAAGTCGGTAAACAAATCTTTCTGAATCAAACAATTTTCTTATTTGCTCAAAGACAAAATGCGAATAAATGAGAAATGATTTGATAATATTATTACTTTTAATAAACAAAATTAAACTGTAAATATTGTTGTTCTGGAGTTATTCTCAATCATCACAACGTAAAAAAGATTTATTTTTATAATGGGTCTTAACAAATGTAACCTAATATTTTATTTCTGTTTATTAGATGCATAGTTTCAAGAATCAATATTAGTAACATTTAACAAAGCAAACTCGAAAACTAAAGTTTGAATATAGATATCAACATCAGTTTTACATAATCAGAATGTACTTACGGATACATGTCCGCTTGTCTTTTATATTAATCTTAAATCCAGCTCGACACGTACATCTATAACCGCCAATTGTATTTGCACATTCGTCGGAACAATCGTTCTTGCCCTGACATTCATTTATATCTGAAAACATTGAGCAAATTTAACAAAATATCAAGGAAAGAGATATATAAAAACGGCGGGAACAATTAGACATATGTCGATGAGATAAGATAAATGATATTATCTTCTCTTACTTGCTCTAAATATTTGCCTTTACCGGCGGCACACACACACACACACACACACACATATATATATATATATATATATATATATATATATATATATATATATATATATATATATATATATATATATATATATATATATAAAGAGAGAGAGAGAATAATTGGCTTCTGTGCTTACAGCTTTTTCTTTAATGTTGTAAATCTGTTCTAAAAATTATGGTTTCAATAACCGTTATATTTTAAAATCCATGAATAAATATGTTTAAGGTTCATTGCATACCGTGACATTGTGTTCCATTTTGCAGAAAACCTTCTTTGCACGTGCAAGCATAGCTACCCGCTGTATTGATGCAGTTCTGTTCGCAGTCATTCTGTCTGCTGTCCATACATTCGTCAATATCTGCAAATAAAGTCCATTTAATTGTCCTACGTAATTCACCAAACAATTTAGGTGGTATATTTACACAAACGTATCCGAAGATAATACCCGAGCCTTCGAAACAATCTCGGTATGTTATATGATTTAAAATCAAAGATGTGAAGGCTTTTCATGAATTTAAATTTATAACTTATGTTGTTTCTTTCCATGACATAGAGCTGACAGATTGTAACATAACAATTTTCACATTCATTCATTGCTTCATAGACAAGACGAATGATTAATATTTGAGAAATAGCAATTTCTATAGGAAAAGCAAGACCTTTTCCGTTCAATTAGTATGGTCTACATAAAAACAGTTTTAAATTATTTGGGTACATTTTAATTAAATAACCATGTATCTAAAAGACAGTAAATAAAATACATTCTCCTCACCTTTACAAGTATTGTTATACTCTTTGAAACCAGGTTTACATATACAATGGTGTGATCCGAATGTATTGACACACATTCTGTTTTGACCGACGCAGTGGATGTAACTGCATTCATCTTGATCAGCTTCGCACTTCATGCCTGTCCATCCTGTTGTACAAACACAACCGCTTACTGGATCACATCGTTCTGCTCCAACTCCACATTTGCATTCGAGGGCGCAGTTTGGTCCGTAATGAAATCCATCACAGGCTATATAAAGACAAAATGACTTACAGCTGTGCATAGTTCAGTATCAGTATGCGTCTGTGTACGTTTTAAATATACATTTTTTCCAATCTAAACATACTTTAAGTTATGCTGCTTGTCAGTGTGTGTGTGTGTGTGTGTGTGTGTGTGATTTGGATTTTTAACGTAGCTTTAAGAATTGTTCAGTCATATTGCTACGATGTCTGCAGTGTGGCAGTTTATAGTGATGTCTATCACTGGGGCATCATGCCGCAGACATGCAGCATGATGTCCCACCAAGTCACATTATCCTAACACCAGGCCGACCAGTCCTAACACTATCCTCTTAATGCTGAGCGCCAAGCGAGACAGCTATTAGTACCAATTTTGTAAGTCTTTGGTATGACTCGACCGGGAATGGAACCCACGACCTACCACATCCGAGGCGGACGCTCTAACCACTAGGCCACTGGAGCGGTTTCTTGACAGTTATCTTATAACTGATGAATTTATGAAGGGAAGGTAAATGTATAGTGTATACAATAATTTGAAGTTTCATTCTACATTTTCTTTGTATGCTTGTCTATGGAGATACATTACTTCCTCGGACTGCGTTTGGATGCATCAAATATGAGTAATTTGAAAAGGGATATATATATATATATACATATATACATATATACATATATACATACATATATATATATATATATATATATATATAAATATATAAATACATATATACATACATACATATATACATACATATATACATACATACATACACACACATTTATTTATATATATATATATATATATATATATAGAGAGAGAATATAGAGAGAGAGAGAGAGAGAGAGAGAGAGAGAGAGAGAGAGAGAGAGAGAGAGAGAGAGAGAATTAGTGACTATGAGTCTGAAATGTCATGAGATGCTTGTTGGTGACAACATTCATGATACAAATTACCTATGCATGTTCTTCCATCATTGTCAAGTTTAAAACCATCGCTACAAGAACAGACGTATCCCCCTTCCATATTAAAGCACTTTTGATTGCAGCCATTCAGTGTTACATTTTCGCATTCGTTGATATCTGGAATACAATGTATAATTATTTTACTTTTTAATATTAAAGAGAGACTGACAGGTACTAAACGCAACATATGCAGCTAGATATAAAAATTTATAATGCACGGATGGATTGACAGATTGATTAATAAATAAAGGTCTACTATTCAGAACAGTTCGAGCAACAAAAAAAATGATTGAAGCACATAAATCATCTCTAGTTTCTGTGGACTGATATAGTCAGATGTTGAAGTCCATTTATATACATGGTACTCAAATCTAACGGCATATGTAAGACACCAATATTACATCCGTTTGAAGGTGGAAAGAAATACACAAAATCGATGTAAACTCCCACCCTTGTGATATTAGATTTAGCAAAAGCACACACACAGATATATATATATATATATATATATATATATATATATATATATATATATATATATAAGGAATACATATATTGCGAATAACAGTCTTTTGAAGTGCACTGGATGCATGGATGCAGGAAGCGATCACGTGTTAGGAGTTGGTTAAAATAAACGAAGAAGAAGAAGAAGAAGAAGAAGAAGAAGAAGAAGAAGAAGAAGAAGAAGAAGAAGAAGAAGAAGAAGAAGAAGAAGAAGAAGAAGAAGAAGAAGAAAGTAACTGACAACGAACAGTGGAAGATTATTATCTACCATGCCTGAGCGCTTTCGGCTCTTCATGAGTCTTTATCGAAAGCAAATACAAACCATGGACAAAACAAACAAATAAAACACAAAATTAGTTGCGTTTAAGAAACTGTCCATGGCTGTTTCTGCTGGAATGAAACCTTTAAATTTATTATGTTTCAATTAGTTTATTTCTATTTGTTGCGGATGCTTGAAAATATTGTTATTGACCTAGAAATTGACGAGCCATAAAGACATATTTTGCTTTGTTAAAGTTTATGTAAGCGCAAATTGTATCCAGGATATCTAATTATCGTAGTAATAATTATGGGCTATTAAGCAAATTTAGAGAATTATTTAAAAGAAAAGTCGGCTGCAAAAAAAAAATAAATGCGCATGGATGTCTTTTTCTATTTTGCTAGGTTTAAAACTGCTTTGTTTCAATTTTCAAAGGCAGCGTAACAAGTAAGATTTTTTTATTTCCTCATTTAGAAACTCCATTGGGGGTTGTGAGCAAAATTGTAATAAAAGTTATATTACAGAAGGTGTGGCATGGGGAGGAGAAGTGTTCTGCGATCGGGGTTATATACAGCCTCTTTGTCATCCAGTCAGATCTATGAAAGATGATCCTTCTGTGTAGCTTTTCAGTGTCTGCGACATACTGAAGGCTTAAGATAGTTTGGATTAATCACATTCATTACATGAGTAAATGATTGAGGAATTCGTATCTGTTCCATCACTTAGTTCTTTCTTTAAAGAAAAAGTAAACAAACTTCGTTAAGACCGTATAACGCACACACCCCGACATACACACACTCACCCATATATATATATATATATATATATATATATATATATATATATATATATATATATATATATATATATATATATATATATATATATATATGTGTGTGTGTGTGTGTGTGTGTGTGTGTGTATTTATGTACGTATGTGTATCTTTTTGTGATACATTACCTATGCAGGTTTGATTATCTGCTCCCAGTCTATAGCCCTTGTTACAGGAACATGAAACTCTTCCATCGTGGAAAAGGCAAATATCGCTGCAATTTAAATTCTTGTTTCTTAGACAAGGATCTTCCACTGAAAAAGGTATTAAAAGAATGATGTCATTTAGAAACATAAATACCTTAACAGTTTTGCTACTGTAGGACATCAATAAATTACGACTAGACCATACTTTGCCATAATCTGACAGGTTTTGCTTATCAATACAGCATATGCAAGGAGATTATTGATAACATATGTTTTATGTGTGTAAGTCTAGAATACAGCATCGAAGATACGAAGCCACCCATCGCTTTTGACTCACTGCAGGTTAACCGATTCACGTTCTTTGGATGAGCATTGACAACATGGGAGATAAAGACGCTTTGACGATCTCTTTTAAAATTAGTCTCATGATGTTAGCGTGTGTCTTTGTCAGCCTCAGATAACGTCAAAACATTTTATCATTCCGCTAGACACTTCAAGTAGTTATAGGTGACATTAGGGCCCTATCATGCCAAAGAAGAAGAATCAGCCTAGGACGATGAGGTTCCAAAATTTACAGGCCCAAATGGCACACTTAGGGACGATATGGCCCCAAGATTAATTATAGGGACAATATTAATAGGACAGGTGGGATGACGTGATGGTACTGGACAGTTGTAAAATTGTAGTAAGTGGCTGACCCGAACATACATAGCTACCACTCTATGTAGGAACAAATACAACCAAGAGACAGAGATATATACAACACAACCATATATTGATGAACATCAATTTATCATACCCAAATTATACAACTGACTAAAATAATTGTATGCAAGAAAGAATTAATCTTTTTGAGATATAAGAATGTGGCCCTTAAAGGGCCTTTGGGTTTATGTTAACAGCAGTTCGTTAACATAGAGGGAATCTAACTGATGATCTTCTCTTTCTCAAACTTCGTCTAACCTCTAGTCAATTAATGAGGACTCTCTTCAGACAGCCCTGTCTCTCCACATAGGATTTTCTTTTCCAAACCGTCTTTTCTGTGATCCGGATAATGGTCCATTTTGTTTTTAAAATACATGGGTAAGTCCGTACGGAAAAACAACGACGATACGAAAGTAGGGGATTCAACGTTGGCCACATCTTGTGACGAGAACAATAAAGGGAATGAAGTGAACCGCATTTATTTATAGTGGAAAACCGAAATTGTTTACTAATCTCAACACGCGTTACAAAATTAAGTCACTTCGGGGATTCAGTCTTCCAATCGGAAGAAAGCTGTAACGTCACATTCACTACATAGGTGCGCTTGCGTCTGTGCGCAACAAATCGATGCGACATTGTTTTGTGAATCATGACTGAAACTAAGAAGACAATAAATTGGGTGCACCGGTTTTGGAGACGAGAAGAGATGACAAAGCAATGGCTACCAAAGATACCACAGAGCTACTTCCAGAAGAGACCGATTTTAATTGGGATTTAGTAGATTTTCTCTCTTCCCAAGTAATGCTTCCAGTAAAATCGCCTTCACCACCTTCTTCTTTACCAAAGATCGAGGATTTTAGACAGAGACAGAAAGAAGAACTGAAGAAATTTTTACAACAGCAGAAAGAAGCAACAGCATAAATAAGAAGAGGCAAGAAGGAAACGACAGACAGAAGAAGCAGAGAAGAAACAAGGTCCAGGAGAGAAGGAGAACAGGGAACCTCAAACGGTAAAAGTACTCTTGGACATGTTCGGTAGAGTTAAGAAGTCTAAAAGAAATGTATCAGAATACTTTATTAAGACCCAAGAGAAAAAGTCCTTCCCGAGTCAGGCAGTCAAATCCGGTTACTACACCTGAGATGGCAACTCTCGTGATTTTTACCAAATCACTGACAGGAGCATGTCCAGAAGTAGGCCTTGTCAGTGGCAAAGGGTTAAGGCAGTTAAAACTGATTGTTTCTTTTTCCCGAGTTTGTCTTTTTTTAAAACAACAATAAACACCCATAGAGCCTTTTTAGGATCACCCACTTCTGTCTAAAATATATAGTATTTATTTTGCCCAAAATGAATTAAAACTCAAAATCCCTGTCAGTTTTTTACCCTATGATGTACGTCTGGTATATTCTGGTGTAACGTTTTACAATTCAATTTGCAACACAATACAATACTTTTAAACAAGTTCATAGACTTCTTCTTTGTCTTTTTTCTTTCAATCTGTTTTCTTATTTTCTTCACTTTCATTTTTTTACTTTCTTCTTCCTCACATTTTTCGTCTTCTTTTCTTTACTATATTCTCTCGACCGGTTGGCGTTCTTCCTTTGCCGAGGGCACCCCTTCTTCCTCCTCCTCCTGCTCCTTTTGTTTCTTGGGGCAATTTGAAGACAAATGTCGTTTTTCTTGACAATGATAACAGGTATCTTGATCTTTGTCTCTTTTGACATTGGTCTTGCTTTTTTGACGGTCTGGATATTGTGTAGCAAAATGGCCTTTTTTCTGATAGATATAGCAAGTATCTTGACTTTAATCTCAAAAGGAGGGGAAGTGATCCATCGGCTTGTCTGAATGTAACTTTTAAATGACACCTAGGCAAAGGTCTGACAAATACGATCTCTGTGGGTTCTTCCATCGTGCTGGTCGGCTTGAGAGAGAAATGAATACTGAGAGGGAAGGCAACATCCCTTTATATGTACATTGAGCCTGACAGATATATAGGCGTCCATGGCGTTTCAAATGTAGTCATTGACCTTTTGCAGTCAAGATGAAATGATCGCATCATTTCGTAAAGAAAGGAGAAGAAAGTAAGCGGCAGAAATGTAATTTATCGCTCGCACAGTGGCTGAAGTTCTGAATCAAATTCATGAGAGCGATTTTGAAGATGAGATGAGTGAACCAGAATCCAGACCCAGAAAGTCTAAACCTAGTCAAAGTCAATCACCACCTTACTACTCTGAACATTACTATAACATCTGAGAGACGGAAAAACTCTCCTCTAGAAAACATCGAACCACCGCCTACACGTAAACGGTGAAGCTTAAAGATTTCAGGTCAGACGTACCGCTGTTGAAAGCAGAAGGCTTTATTACTGATATGTGGGATTCTTTGGTAACCACACTGAAACAGCAATGTGAAGCCAAAGAAGACGATGGCTTGACACTTTCCTTTCATCACGGCAGTTTGAAGTCCCCGTTTGGAGAGAGGATAGAAGTCCGATAGAATTGACACCTTTCAAATGCATGGACAAGATTCAACACGTGCAGCAATCAAACGACAAGTTTCGCATCACCGACGAAAAAGGGACACTGTTCATGACCTACATGTCTCTTCCCCAAGGGACAGAACAACGAAAAAAGGTGTTCTTGGTAGACGACCTTCGCAGCATCAAGCGTAGCATTGTTCAAATTAACAATACTCAATACCAGATGTGCTTATCCCGTGCTATCGTGGTGGGACGAACGTATGCCGACAACAACGACACGGCAGAATTGAAAAGAGCCTGGAAAACTAATCGACGATCGGACCGAACCAAACAACAAAGATAAGCAGAACTCTTGTTACAGCAAGCGTGGATATCCAAAGACAGGATCTGCGACATTCACGAAATGCAAAAGTTGCAAAACGTCTTGGTTCCGCGCTACACCTTGAAAGTTCATCCTCATGAAGGCGCGGATCTCTGTTGTTTCGAGGCAAAGATTCCAAAGACGGAAAATACATTCACGTCTATCATCACGAAGAACATTCGATGCCATTACAAGTATCACTGCATTCCTGGGATACGGTTATTACTGTGAGAAACGTGACTATCGTTAGAACAATTGAGAGCAATAGAAGCATTGTGGATCGAAATGTGAGGGATGTTTGGCCTCTAAACCCTGTCTGGACGAAGGCGAAGAACGAGTGCATTGCATAACTTAACAGCACACTTTTGTCAGTTCAACCTGTTACTATTAAAATTTAGAGAAGCAAGGTTCACAGCGGAAAAAAATGCTTGTCAGCTACTAAGATTGTTCCTTACTTGTGGACAAGACATACGTACCAACAATGCCAAGCTGCACGCCTGTTAAGTAAAGAAGCGATGTCACATTTGTCACCAAATCGTGGACTTGGAACACGAATGCTACATTCAAAAATACCAATCTAAGCATGAAAAAGAAGATAATGACCAGAAGAAAAGTAGTTTCATCTTTTCCGATTTCGAATCCATGCAAGAGACCAGTCCTAATTTTTGCGTGGCTCACCGAGCGTGCGAGATGTGTATCAAAGAGCCTATCTTTACTCATTGCCCTCACTGTAGCAAGATTCCTGGAGGACGTGAAAACATTTTTCGGAGACCATACACTCTAGCCGATTTTCCAGTGGATCTTAGATCCTATCGACGACACATGTAGCCAAGAGGACATCGAACGTCACGGAGATTGTCATTGCCATGCCATGGTGATGGCTTACAGTTTCTCGGAATACTACGGGCAGTTTTTTTTAGATACTATACGTAACAAGCCACCGAACGTCTTAAAGTGACTTTAAACGGAAACAAAATCAATTTCATGTTAGTGGGACAAGTGCAGTTTAAAAATTCGATGAGTTATTTGGCCATGCCTTTGAGCCATATTCTTAAAATGTTTAGAAAAATGAAATGGTCAAAGGCAATTTCCGCATTTTCTCAGTACCGAAGCCAATCAACACGCCGTCCTGTCCTATTTGCCTGAGCTCACTACTGCTTCCCCGACAACATGCGCACCGATCAACGAGAAGCTTTCTCCTCTGGGTACCACGCTCATGGCTCATACACCTTCGCATTTCAGGACGAAATGTTAAAATGATGCCATTCCAACGTGGAACTTTTACTGAGCTGCTGTGGAAAATTTCGAGAAATGTTCTTGGAGTACGGAGGGATCATTCCTTTGAAAGAAGATTGCACCACTGAAAAATCGTGCTCTTTAGAGTACCGCCAACGATTTATGCCCGAAAATGCCTTAGCTGTCATAAGTCCTCAGACGGCAAACTTTGTCAAACTTCAATGCTCGACCAAAGCACTACGCTGTCTACATTTCTTGTGTGACAAGGAAGACAAATGGATGCAACACAATTGCAATGAAAAGACCATCGTAAGGTATTCGTCGGATGGTTGGGACTTAGAAAAAAACCAAGATCGTGTACGAGTTCAACGGGTGCTTATTTCTCGGTTATCCCATCTGTTACATTCAACGTGACACTAAAACTCAGTTTTTACAATGAACATAGAAAGCGTGAACCAGGCCTCTTATCAGCGGCGATTGAAGTTAGAACAGCAAGGAATTATACGAACACGAGTACGATCACCGTTTGAAAACCGATCACGAGTTTAAGCGCATCGCGGAAAGTTACAAGCTGGTGGACCCATCGAACCCGCGTGACAGTTTGTACGGAGGACGGACGAATGCCACCTGTTTGTTGTACCAAGCCGACGAAGTGAAAGGAGAAGAAATTAGATATTTGGACGTGTGTTCTCTGTATCCGTACGTATGAAATATTGTTACTTTTTCTCAGGGCACCCGAAATTGCTGACGGAACACATATACCTGGAAAATATTTGACAATACGAAGGTTTGATGATATGCAAAGCCTTGCCTCCCACGAACTTGTGCGAACCTCTTTTATCACAACATTGCCAGGGAAAACTGATGCTAGCCTAGACAAGTATTTAAACCACATTGGAAAAATAATCGTGGAACATTACCAAACTATTTGGGAGAAGATCTACAACGACATTGGACTTGACTTGCAAGAGCAGAATCTCGATGGGTGACTGAAGAACATTTATGCCGAGCAATTCACAAGAGGAAATTGATAAAAGTCAACAAACAAGTTAGATTTCTCTGGATTAGGTGTGTGTTCTTCTGTAAATTCCGATTTAGACCATTTGCATTTGAAGATTTCATTGACATTCTTGAACGTTTCCTGGAACTGCAGTGGACAGAAATTATTCACTACATTCATTATTCTCGCTCTAGGAGAAGTGTTTGGCTAACATAATCATAAATACTTTACAAGAGATCAGTGGAGATGCATTCCAATATTTAAAAATCCTAACGCAAACGATAGGTTTAGTATTTTCCTGAAAACGCTCAAATATGTCCCCTCCAAGAAGTATACACCGTCACGTCACCAACGTCCTTCGTCTGTTCAAAAAGGAAAAGGAAATCGACAGTCACGTCATCCGAAAAAATGCTTCACCAAACATCGACGTCACCTCCAGAAAAGACACACTCCTCCAAAGAAAAGAAGTCTCCCAAGACGAGGAATGTGTGACAGGGAGTGGACAAATGAGATACTCAATCTAGCTAAATACGGTCTCAAAAACTAAAATAAAATGATGCATGTGAAGCCATGTACTTTAGTGCACGTTGTGCACCAAAAGATATCCCATCATTGTTGTTCTCCTGTCCAGAAAGGAAAAATAAAAGGACTGTGTCGTCATCAGAAAGAAACACTTAGCCAAACAGACATCACCCACAGAAACGACACACACGTCCAAAGAAAAGAGGATTCGCCAAAAAGGAGGATTCTTTGGCGATTTTGGAAAACAAATTATTTCCTTTATCATGAAGTGACAGTAACAGAAAAGGACAAAAGTCTGCGGGCCAAGTCATCCAAGTTAGTGTATTGTGTGTGTGTGTGTGTGTGTGCGTGTGTGTGTGTGTGTGTCCCCTAAAGAAAGTGCACACCACTGTCTAGCTAAACAAAGAAAAGAAACGGACTACCTCCTCGTTTAGCCAAACGTTGTCCGTCATGTCCAAAGCAAAAAATATGCACATATGCAAAAACAAATAATTCAAACTGCCTCAAAAGAAGTTCGTCGATATCGCGTGCGAATGTCTGAATGTCTTTAAAGGAACGATACCTTTGCCTCCACATCACAAGAAATGTTTAGCCAAACATCAACACGTTCTTCGCGAAATTTTCCAAACGAAAATACCCATTCGTCAAAAGAAAAATATGTTGGTACAAAGTGGGGGACTTGTGTACCTGTTGTCATCACCCTTGCTGAAAGCTACATTTGACCCCATGATAACAGGACTCATGACAGGAGCTGATTCGCAAGGCATATGACGAAAACTAACTTTAGTACCTTATAAACGATGGATGGAATACCATCGTTGGAAAAAACAAAGGACCCCGCATTTAACTTTCAATCCACATTTGACCGAAATGTACCAGTTACCACACGAATTGCAATTATTAATGGATTAACAATTTGTCAGAAACGGAAAAATCACAAAGGTAAGGCCAGTTGTTACAATGACTGCAACTCCTTCACCCAAGATGATTAGTATTAGAAAGAAAATATCATCAGTGAACAGTAGCTCGGTTTTTCCGACATATTTTAGATTCTCTGTAGAAATGAATCAAGGACTGAATTTGATTTTTGTGCACTTCGATGTTGCGAAGCACAACGTGGTGGGAAACACCTCCGTACTGTTACGGCGTGTCATTCCTTTCAACGTGGATTCTGCAACTAACGTTGACGAGGAAGATGGAACACCTATCCGGTTATCAGCGAATTAGTACATCCTTACTATTTGCCCGTCCGTAGGTCATATTTCGACCCTGTAAACATTCCTATAGAAGGAAATCTGGGACAAAATATTGTATTCACAAAAGGGAAAGTCTCAGTGAAACTCCATTTTAAAACGATTACTCTAACCCAATGTCAGTCATTTATCCTGTGTACCAAGGAGTCGCTCGACAGTGAGGACATGGTTTAGGAGATATACTAAACTCTGCCTTTCGTTCAGCGGCTCCCGTTTTGAAACCGATGGTGACACGAGGATTGCAGACCTTTAAAGATGGCTCATTGACGCAAGGTAAAGAATTTGTCCATAATGTTATCGTTGACAAACACAACCCTAAAGAAGCTTTCTTGAGAGCAGGAAAATTTATCTTGCTTCAAACTAGCAAAGACATTTTGGGCCGACGAGAAACTTATATAAATGCTATAGGCGATGCCAAGTCAGAAATTCCTTCTTCCCTGACGCCACAGCAAGGACAAGGCAGTGAAAGACAACGAAAACACCCCTTCTGAGGACTTCACATCCCTAGAGCTAGAAAGACTAAGAAAAGAAAAACCATCCTAGAGTTAGTCGTTTTTGATTATTAAAATAAAATGATGCATAGAGTCTTGCCCTTGTTCCGAATCGGTACTGGATCTGTTTGCCATGCCACCCACCATGACGACGATGCAAGAATTCCAATGGGTTGAATTTAATCCCGTCTCCACCTTTACAGATTCAGCTCCCATCGAGTTTGAAATCAAAGGAAAACCCGACAATTTCATCGTTCTGAATAACAGCTACTTGTATGTGAAACTGAAAGTGATCAAAACGGACAACAACAATCCAGGAGCCGATGCTAAAGTAGCTCACTTCAACACTTTTATGCAGTCCTTGTTCAGCGAAGTGGATTTTTACCTTAATAACAAACTTGTTAGCAGTAGCATGGATACTTTGCCCTTACCATTCGTACTTGAAATATCTCTTGACACACGGAAAAGAGGCTTAACATCACTCATCTGGATACACGAGTAGACCCCTGACATAGAAGGCTATGACATATTTAACGACACAGTCCTGACAGTCAATGACAGTCCTCAGAATGTGGATTTAACGACCGTCGAAAGATTATTCTGCAAGGCCGTAATTTAGAACTGATAGATCACTTGCATTTGGACAGGTGGTTGCAAAACAGATATTTGCTTAACGAAATGGATATTCGTCTGAGACTAAATCTCAGCAGTGTCGTTTTCTATTTGATGGCTCATGTCAACGAGTACAAAACCCTCATTCAAGAAGCCACACTTTGCGACATCAGTCACACATTAAGCATAACGATCGCCAAGTATCCGATACGACGTGTAGAAATGAAAGCGTTTACCATTCCTGCTACACTCAGATCCAAGATCGAAGATCATCTTTTCCATGGACAGTTACCCAAGCGTTTAATCGTTGGCATCGTCAGTAATGCAGCACTCAGTGGATCCCACAAACTCTTTTCTAGTTTAAGCACCAGAGAATGTTCAAGATCGACGTCAGTCGCGATGGCCAAGACCTTGTGGACCAGACCTTTGGAACCTAACTTTGTCCAAAAAGAATTACTTGAGATCGTTTTTGTCCTTGTACGAAGCTACCAGAAAACTAGGAACCGACACCAATCATGGTATGTTGTACGAAGAGTATGTAGGAGGTTATATTTTATGAGTCAATTCAGAGATGAGGGACATTTCCACCTTATAAATTCCGGTCAACTGCATGTGGAATTTCAGTTTGTAGAAGCTCATACCAAGACGGTGAACGTCATCATGTATGCTGAATTCGATAATACCATATAATTCATTTTAGGAGAAGTCATTATAGACTATTAGAAACAATGGAAGACTTTTATTCCTCATTGAACGGTAGAGAATCTTTAGAAATGGAATAGGAGGATAGCATGAAACAGCACCCCAAGACTAAGACAAAGATAACGTAGTGGTCACGTCCAGATGCCCATAACAAGAATATCATTTGGTGTCCTGTTTTGCCAAACTCCTGGCGGGTAAAATTACGGAATTGAGTAGGAAAGATTGTTTTGGATGTCAAAACAATCATCATCATCTTCATGTGGAGTCAATTTTAGACAGCAGAAACGATTGCCATCACTCCTCGTCAACAAAAAGAACCTTTTCATGGCTACCCCAAATACACTCGAAAAGACACCAATTCAATTGCCAAAAATATTCGTGTGTGTATGTTAAAAATTTAGAAGTGTGTCTATAAGCATTTCGTTTCTTTTATCAGTATAATTAAAATCTTGTCGAATAATGCATGTTTGTGTTTGTAAGTAAAAAGGTCAACGTGAGTGCTTCTGTTATGTCTCAGTGTTTAATCTGATGGTACCTTTTGTGTCAGGGGATGTTTTTATTCACGTCCGTGCTTGAAGAACATAAACGACGCTATCGATAGTCTGGCTACCCATCGTTGACCTATCAATACTGAACATGAGTAGCAGAATCATAAAACTGTTGGAGCTTCAAATGCACCTGGAGTAATTCAGACTCCTCAAAGACGAGCTCGCCATGTAGGCTGTTACAGAAGAAGCCAGGAGAGAAAGCGAAGAAAAGAAAGATGAGAAGGAAATGAAGCGAGGGATCCTGCCTCACATCATGTTAAGGCCTCAACAGTCACCAGTTCCAAAACAAACACTCCCACAGCCACTGCCACCAGTACCACCAGTACCAAGAGTCGCTCTCCCCCGTGCAGAAAACTTGGAGTAGGAAGCATTAGATGAATTGGAGAGACAGCGACAAGAGTGGAAGCCACATAGACTTCATCATCCGCGGGTCTGGCGTAGGAGAAGACAGAGGGAACAAGAATTCAATATCCCTCGAAGTGAATGAGGCCACTCAAGCACTGTCTGCGCTCGGAATCATACGCATTAATTGGGAGAATGACTGGAGCCGGCGATGCGTATTTGGAGCACGGTCTGGGAGATGTCATCACTAGACGAGTGAATCTGAAGTTCTAAAATAACAGCCCTTTTCAGGGCTAACCAGATCTCTGTGAAGGAGACTATTCAAGTTGACAATTTGTGTTAATGTGAAATAGAGTGTCTATAAACACCCACTTCTTTACTGATGTGTATGTGTTTGCTTTCGCGTCTGTTTGTGGGAATAGTAAGTATGGTTTGTTTCTTTTTCACTTCCCGTTTATGTGGATAGTACATTGTGTATGTTTTATGCATTCTCTTTTGTTTGTGTTAATAGTAGGTATGGTGTATTTTTTCTTCTCTTCACGTTTGTTTGGATAGTGAATATGGTGTGTTTTACGCATTCTCATCCGTTTGTGTGGATAGTAAACATGGTGTGTTCTTGCATTCTCTCGTCGTTTGTGTGGAGAGTATAGTGTGTATGTGGATAGTATATAATATGTGAAATAAGTGTAAGGGATGTTTTTCTTCACGTACGCACTCCAAGGATATAAAATAGAGTGCTCGTCAGTCTGGTTACCAGTGTTAACATGTCAGCACATTCAAGAAGAAATGACTTTGTTTAGCGAATTAAGGCATAGTTATTTCTGGATGATAAATGTAGCCTACGTGGTGGAGCTATTAAGTTTGAAAGAATTTGTGACCAGTCAAGTCAATATCCCCAAAGTAGCCATGGATCAGAAGATCAGAATGATAGAAGAGGCTGAGGACAAATTAAGAGGATTCACAAAGCCTAAGTATGTAAGAGTGGGGACATTGAAGGAAGCGCTTGATCTTGTCATCAAAGTTAGGAGCTCTTGAAAAATAAATTTAATTGCACAAAGTTTTCTTTTATCAAGTTGGTCTCGAACCAGTTTCAGAGCGCCGAAG